>JAJGOT010000447.1:37500-60000 GCA_022457155.1 Cladopsammia gracilis | reverse complement strand
AGTCGACTAGCTTTTGGAATTACCAAGAGGCTATGATCACAGCTGAAGTCATAGAGATCCATAGAGAATTTGTTTCCTCTGTCTCGTCCAACATGGCGGATGGCTTTGCAAATGTGGACGAGATTATTCCGGAAAGGGCAAGGAAAGGCATTGAAAAAAATGCTAAGCAGGAGCTATGGGGTCCTGCTATTGACAATTAAGCAAAAGACAAAACCGAAGCAAAAAGTCTTTCCGTTGACTCATAAAATGCCAAAAAATCGTCAAACAGTCATAAGATCACAGTCGAGTGCTACGAGGCTAATTTTTCTTCCCTGTTATTGTATAGAACAAACAGAGTCCGTGTCCAGCTACAGATCACAGAAGACGTCAAAATATGGTAAGATGACGTCAAAATGTGGCCACATTTTTTGCCCTTACCAGATAATCATTTTGACGTTATCTGTAATCTTTATCTGAACAGACTCACGGCAAAATGGAATCTATCTGTTAATTATCCCTTAAGGGTTAACACTTTTTGGTCGAATTTTGCATAATTTTAGTTTTCTGTAAAGATAAAGCATAAATCTAGAAATTATTGAATCATGAGGAGCTGTCAGCTAGTGACTTCCGCTTGAAACAAACCGGAAGTTAGTGGACAAAAAGTGACCCCACTAGGAGAGGGAAAGACCCAACAAGGGTAGAGAGGGCTAGGTAACCGGCCTTTATCGCAGTTTTGGCGGGCGGCAACGGCAGGTGGAAACGCCGGGAATCGACGAGAAAGAAAGCTTCTTCTGGTCTTTTCTTGACATTGAATTCTGTCCTTGTAGAAAAGACTTTTAGAAGCTTTCCTTTTGTCGATTGCCCCAGATCTGAAGAGGAATCGACGTGAGAAAAACCACGAACGTGTTTTGATGCAAGCGTTGAAGAGACCGGTCGTGCATTTCCTCATGGCGTTTATTGCATCATCCTTTCTGCCCACGACCGCTCGTCTCTTGGTATATAAACAGGGTCATGAATCATCATGTTTAATTGCAGTAACATCTACAACAACAGAAGAAGTAAATAACACAGCATGGACGTCCATGAGAAAGACAATTTGATCGAGAAGAGTTGTTTTATTACAAGAACACGCATGTATTTTCCGTGGCTGTTGATAAATTTTTCAGGATTTCCTGAACTTTGTACTTGTGAACGGGAGGAAACAATTTTTTCTTGCCCACATAAACTCACTTCAACTTGGAAAGACGGTTTTGTCGGTAAAGCTTTCAGCGACAGTGTACCAGAAATTGACTATGTTGGAGCGAATGCTAGTGACATTAATGGAAGGAGCAGTTATCTGCCTGGGAGTTCCTTTCCTACTTAAATTGTGTACGAATTTGTTCGGTGCGTGGATCATAGGTAGGTTTAGGTTCCTAAGTGTGTTTTACTTTCGTAGAAACTAACATAGAGTCAGCAATTTGCTGAATAATGGTTGAGTTGTCACCTTGCATCATCTTTTGTGGTAAATTTTTTGTTCGTATGATCATGAGCACAAAAAATCTCTTCACATAACTTAACTGAGAGTCATCTAACCCTCATTCTTGTAATGACCTTCATATTTCTTGGCTGTTAAAAAGCTACACCCCAATGGTTCGTTCTATTTACTACCAAATATGTATTCTTTTTCTCAGCATAGTTTGGTTGCATAATAATAAATTGTACTATTTTCACGTGATAGCTTCTGTTGGTACCGACAACACAAAAGTTTGTATGATAAGGCTATCTTTCATTGAAAGCTAGCATATTTGTTCTTGTGTGTTATTGCCTAGCCAGCAAGCAGCTTGCTTGTTTGGGGTCTCAGGTGAGCTGCAAAGTCGTGATCCAGCTATATCTCAAACAAACAAGCTGCTTGCTTGCGTCATTTTAGTCAATGCAAGTTTAGAGTTTGTTGCATAAGCATTGTTTCATTACCAGTACTAAAAATAACCGCTTATACAAGCTGTTAAAGGTAACCAGTTTCAGTCCCTTAAAATTCATTGTTTTAAAACTGACGTTACAACATCAAGGATGCTTATAATACGTGTGGCTTGCTGTAGTCAGTGACATGATGTTGCAATTCTACTAAAGAGTTCTTGTCCATTTTGCTTCTATGAGTAAAGTCATGACTTCCATATTGAGCACACATATATATGAGGTTCAATTTGCATGCTCAATACAGAAAAGTGGTACTTATACTCGGCTCATTTTAAGCCAGACAATGAACTTGCCATTGCCTAGTGGACACCCTCAATTAAGTTTCTACATCTGGTTGTAATATACCAACTTTTCTATTTGTATGTGAACTTGTCACACTTGTATTGTAAGAGGAGAATTCAAACAGGGTTTTGTCAGGGCAGCCATAAGTAGCAAGGCCTGCTTACCAGAGTGTCCACTCAGAGGGCTTTGCAGGGCTTGAAAAAAGTCCTGTCCAGTTGTCCGTGACAGCTAGATTTTCCTGTGGGGCATGTAACATTTTCTGCTTACTTGCGCAGTGGGCAAGGCTTCTGCTAACTAAATAACAATTTGAAACAAAAAAGCAGACTTTCACAAGCACATAACTGTCCAGGGCCAACTGGAATTCAAGTTTTTTTCAAGCCCTGCTTTGACTGTAGTCAGTGACAATTCTTCTGTAGAAATAAAAAACCAGAGATATTAAAGTGCAAAGCCAGATAAACTTGCCAGTAATATATTAAGCTTTTTTCCTCTGTTCGTTTTACAGGGTTTATAAAGCTGCATTTTTGGAAATGTGCAGTTTCAGATAAGGTTCTCCTAAAGAAGTCGGCTGAAGATCCGGTTGAAACAAAACTAGTTTTAAGAACTGATGCAGTGAGATGTATAGAACTACAAAGTGAAAACACTTTTTCAGCGATGCTCATTCAGAAGCATTGTGGATTTGTAACAGACCATACCAGTGACACACAGCACATGTTGTGTTGTAGTTTTATGAACAAAGGGAAGTTAAAGAACTTTCAGATGAAAAACTCTGCCTCAGTATTGATGCACAGTCTAAACAACAGTGAACCAGGAAACATGGCTTTGTTTCCATACAGCAAGCAAAAAGATCTCTATCACCACTTCAAGCAAGACCCCATCTTTTCATCTGATGTACAAGAGAAGCATGGTTGGAACTTAACAAAATTGTCACACTGTATATTGAAGGATAAATATTCAGAAAACAGTGATATTGTGATGGAGCAGGATTTTAAAGTGCAACCATTTGAGAATTTCCCCAGTGACATGTCCACAGTGAACGAAGTTACATCCATAAGTGACTGCATCTACAATCAGAAGGGTCAACTTGTGCGTATGTTTATTTGTTTTGTTACTGAACACTCGGATGCATCTTCTAGTGAAGTTTCTTCAAGCGATTCTGATTACAATACTTGGGACATGGATTGCGAAGACTTCATTGTGTTTGACAATTCCTGCACAGATGAAAATGACTGTTGCACAAGACTCAATTTTGTGTGTGAGGCAGGGGATTTGCCCAAAGAATCCTGTGCAGAATCTCTTATCCTAACCTCTAATTTATACTGTGAAATTGCAATGATGAAATCATATGACACTAAGCTGGATTCATTTGTCCAGGAAATTCTGCATCCTAATCTGCGTTATAGTTGTGATGAGCTCATCCTGAACAGAAACAGTTGTCAGGATGTAGAATGTAAAAGAAGCGAGGACTTACAAGCAAACACAACTGACAAAACTGTTTCTAAAAAAAGAAAGAAAAAGAAAGTTCATTTTAAGCCAGACAATGAACTAGCCATTGTTTATCCTATGGTTGTATGGAACTTTGCTTATAAACAAGCTCGCAAAGGAACATGGGAGGCAGATGCCTTAGATAGGCTCCGTTTTCAGAAGCGTGTTAAGGAGCTTGATGAAATTTTAACTCCTGTTTTGCTGGCAAAAAAGGAGAAAGTCATTTAATTTTGATTTTAAAAATAGGTACAAAATTAATGTTACAATAAGAACGCCTGTTAATTTAAACAGCTGTTAACAATTAACAATTATTGGATGAGGTTGAGCATGATAGCGATAATTATCAAGGCCAAAGTTTGTGTAATCTGCCGAAGCCGAAGGCTGAGGCGGATAACACAAACTGAGGCCTTGATAATTACCGCTATCATGCGAAAACCGAATCCAATAATTGTTTTATTATGCATATTCCTGAGCTGCACTTGTAAAGACAAGAGCGCGCACAAAAAAGTGATCAATGCACAGCAGTCAACTTGTAAGTAAACAACTTACGTCACTTCTGCATGCATAAAACTATTGTCTGTAGGTATGACGTCACTTCTGCATGCATAAAACTATTGTCTGTAGGTATGACGTAACAGAAACAGCAAGCAATAATTAGCTGCGTGCTTATAGCCAATCAAAATCGAGCTAGTGACACCAATGTATAATAATATTATTTAGGTATACCGGTTATACTTGGTTGTCATTTTTAATTATGGTATCAAGCATCCTCTAAAGTTCAAAACTCAACCAATGATTGTACGTTAACATGGCCCTGTCAATAATGGTTCTGCCTTAGAGATGTCTGCCTCATAGAGAGTTAAGTTACAGACGAACAAGTGAAATTTGGCTAGAACAAGCCAGTAATTGATGTCCATATTAGAGAGGTATCTGCCTTACAGGAGTGTCTATGTGACAAAAAAGTTTGCTGTATTTCCAAAGGCCTGGGTCTACCCATAAGGCCCCAGTACCTTGACCCCCATGGTCTCATAATGCTTCAGTTGCTTTTTGACACAGTGGAGAAATAGATAGAATAGACAGGCAAAGTTACACCCAAATTTAGGGCATAGTGAATGGAGGGAAACTCGTATACTGTATTTATCACTTATTTGGTCTGTTAATATAATCTGAATTATATCTTCAGGTTGCTTTGCAGCCCTAGTACACTAATTCTTATTTTTTAACACAAGTTTGTAAATGCAGTGTGACTGATTATTGGCAGAGTAAACGTAAACTGTTGTTTGAGTTTTGAACCTTAGATTTATCATTTTGATCAGTGTCAGTTTTCAGTTCATAACTATGATTTTGGAAGATTGAGTTAGCTTGCAGTGCAGGCAATACTTTTTGAGAGATCAATAATATTAATGGAACATGCACAAGCATAAAATGAGGTATCGTGGATCTCAGAGGCTTTTCTTGGCTACACGCCTCATTTTTCTTGCAGTTTGTTGATCAGCCTTCAGGCTCCAGCTGACTCTGTGTTGCGAGAAAACCTTTGATATCCAGGGCAATAAGGAGAACGGTGGACTACTTATTTTCATCTATAAACCAATTTTTTACTCTAATTATATTTTTGTACAAAAAATATTCACATACATGTTTTAGTAAATTTTAACTTTAGGTAGTTTACATATAAGAATTAATTAACTGACTACAAGCATTCATTCCTTAATAAATTTGCAGTAGTAAAAAAATATGATTTTCAAAAAAAATTGCAGGCTACTTGCATTCAAGCTCGTTCCGTGTGGCAGAGCCCATGGTGACTAGTAATAAAATTGGCTAACCAGTTAGAGCAGTTTCCAATTGAGTGTCGAAAGTAATTACACAATTGCTTTGGTTTTGCATTGCTACGCTTTGTGATTGGCTAAAAAATCTCGCGCCACTTTCTCGATCAGAAGTAAAACCAAAACCAATCGTGACTTGCTCGCACGCGTTTTCCCGCGCTTGGCGCCGCCGACATGTAATTGCTTCGAGCTCTGATTGGTTCATTGGATTGTTTACGACTGCTGTGATTGGTCAGAGTAAGGGATGGACCATTAGAAAAGTGATGGGGGGGGGGGGGGGGGGTGGGAACTTTGGGAGAGGCAAGAAATTTTTTTTTGGTCCACCTAAGGTGGAAATCTTTTTTTTTTTTTCTCTCGATGGCTGGAATATTTTTTTTTAATAGTTTATTTTTTACTGTGCGAATCCAAAAACCGTGAACACTTTGATTTGATTTTGACATTTCCCATTGTGCAGCAACCAATCAGAAGCGACTCGAAACCGCAAGAAACCCAAACAAACGGTTAGTCACGAAACCACAAAGCTCGGAGTAAAAGTAATACTCATTTATGTAATGTACTGAACCAAACAAACTGTAAACAGTACTCACTTTTGAGCATAGTAGCTGATAGATCGTCTCAATATTTGAAGCAGCAAACTTCAATCTGTTTTCCATTGCAGTTATACCGTTGTGAAATTTAAGATTTTTGTTTATGATATCAGATATCATCGAATATTCTCGCCTTCAAATTTTCAAACACGGCAAAGTAGGTTAGCTAGCTGCTGATCAACGAGAGATCAACGAGAGATCAAAGCAAAAGAAACGTTGTGTAGTAGCTGTAAAACTTACTGTGCTGGGAATAAAAGTTCAGACTTGTCGGACAAGTTTGCGGCAAGTTAGCCGTACTGATCTACTGTAGTTACATATTTGCATATGCCGTATTAGAAAGTTAACACTTTCATTCACCGGAACAGCCGATTTTGTCCTCGCTCAGTAGCTTTTTCGAAAATTCACTTCCTCAGGAACGCAGGAACTGTGATGTGTTATAGTCCGGCTTTTTCGCAAACGACGGACAAGTGTTGTTTACAAACCGATGAACGCGACAACTGAGCACGAGGCAAACGTATCAGTAAAATCGCCCAGATTTCTACTTCATTTACAAAGAAAGACGAAAGGTAAACTAGCAATAAAAAAAACTAATGCGAGGCGGCGACGATTCTTTTGCAAGAAAACAGAGAAGCGTGGTTTCGTTACTAACCGTTTGTTTGGGTTTCTTGCGGTTTCGAGTCGCTTCTGATTGGTTGCTGCACAATGGGAAATGTCAAAATCAAATCAAAGTGTTCACGGTTTTTGGATTCGCACAGTAATTGTCCTTGGGCAGATTTTTTTTTTGCGATAATGCGTGGAAATATTTTTTTTTTCTTAATAAGTTACTGGGGAAATTTTTTTGTTTTGTTTTTGCCCCACCCCCCCCCCCCCCCCCCCCCCATCACTTTTCTAATGGTCCATCCCTAATTACTTTGGTTTTGGTTTTACGACACTCAAATGAAAACTGCTCTAAGGCACAGCTAATCGAACATTGGTGGCGGGGTGACTTTCCTCTTGATAGTAAAACTCCCTGGTGGCGAGGTGACCGTATAAAATCGTGGGGTAGACTTGCCACAAGTCTACCTTCGCTTTTTTAGTCGAGTTTATAATAAACAATAAATTGGAAGGGACTTTGAGTGGCTGGTATGTATATTGTGTTTTCATGATTATGGCCAGGAGCTTGCTTTATTATCTTAAGGAAGCGGGGCCGCCGGAGGGATACCTGGCCATGAATAAATTCATAAGGCAAAATTTTAGCAGGGGTGTCACTTTGAAAAGCGCTATATCGTGAACGTTTGAAAGCTGATTTCGCTAAAATTTAACAGAGATATTGGCGAATAATGGAAGTGCATAAGGATTGTTTTTTATTGAAGGGATAGCGCTTTGCGGCAATGCTGGGGCTGTGAGCCACTAAAGTTATTTCTTTTTAAAACGTGTTTGCTCCTCGAGAAGAACACAAAGCAAGTTGATTTCACCATTCACTGATCCGTCAAAACGTCTATTGTGTCATATCTGACTCCGATTTTTTTATTTTAATTTTAATTCAAAGTTATTAGCTTTTAAAGGAGTAAAATTGTTCATGTTAGAATTTGAAGCCTCATATCTTCCCTTTGAAACCTGTTTAAAAATTTTGAGTCAGATATGACAATCTACAATACACCTAGTTTACCTCCCTGTAGTGTCAACTCATGAAATTCCCTGTCCTTGCTGAATTCTTGGACACAAAATTGCTTGTTTTTACGCTTCCGAAGGCTTCCCGACTGGCAAACACGAATGCAAAAAAAAATATATATTTTATGGTAATTTTGCTAATTTTAATCCACGGGCTATTGTCAACACTTCATGCAGAAAGAACAATGCGCTGAAAATAGTGTATTTTACCAGACAGCGCTTTGCACGTTCAATTATTGATGCAGAAACATTACAGAGCCTGTTCGTAAATATTTCGCGCATTTTCGGTAGACTATCAGCCGTCGCACTTCGTGCATACTCTTTTCACAAATGCATACTGATGAGCGGAACCTGTCCCCCCGCGACCTTAAAAAACACTATCAAGATCACTAGATAGAGAGAAAAACATCGCCAAAACTGACGAAAGCAAAGAAACTTGACCGCCTACTCGAAATCAAATTTGATGAAATGTAATCCACTTCCATCCGTGCAATCCTGCACTTAATCTCCAAACTGCTGTTTCTGTTTACAAACATTACGTCAAATTTGTTTTGTTGTTCAAACTATAAACAAAAGAGCTGTTCTCTGGTTGGCACATCAATAACAATGGGTGACGTAACGATCTTTTCGATTTGGCAATAAAACATGGAAAAGAGGTAGCGACATCTTGTTATTTCAGTTGGGCTTACACGTTGCAAACAAAAGTCGTGTTCAGTAAACGCAAGGAGATGTGTCCTCTCTTCTGCATCAGTTATTCCATTATTCAGAGCTTGTTGAAATAGCATTGTGTGATAACCCAAACCCCCGGGGGTTGGGGGTAATGCCAGGCGACCGCGCCAACTGTAAGCGGTAAGACACGAAGGAGTCACGAACAAACATCGATATGGAGGCGTTACATGTATATATTATTATTCTATGTATTTTTGGCGGCACACTTAACCTTCTCTTTACTTCAGCCTGTGATGTAGATGATGATTGCCCATATACTGCGCAACAATGCTGTAGAAGGGGAAGTTACACCCCATCTGGCAACGTTTTGGACGAAGGGATTTGTATTGCGCATTATTATCGGGGGAGATGTCATGAGATTTGCCGCAGACAAGACGATTGTGCATTGCCCCAAAGATGCGACACTTCTGAATTTCTTTGTACGACAGAGTGCTTCAGCAACGAACAATGTCATCATATTAATCACAAATATGTTTGTTATTATAATGAAGCGATTAAACAGAATGCATGCAAGATGCCGGCTGATCAAGAAGACGACGGAACTTATCTTTACTACATTTTGATTGGAGCTGTAGTAATATTTTTTTGTATATGCTGTACCTGCTTGAAATTTCGACAAGGTAGGAATCGGCGAGCAGCCAGGAGGATGGTTACCAGCAATTATGCCCGATCTACAGGAACAAATGTACAGCGGAATGAGAATGCTGAAAGACCTGAAACATTACAAATGAACTCTACCCAGACTCCTCCTGCAGAATCAAGCGGTCCAAACCTTGATGCTATTGCTCTTAGTGGCCCTCCTTCATATATCGAGGTTGGTAATATGCCAGAGTCTCCTCCACCAACTTATGAAGAAGCTACGACGACTTAAACTGAAAATCAAAACTGTCTGTGACAGTCTCTCTGACAATGTTTCTCACTGGAGACTGGGTCTGTTAGGAAAAATTTCAACGAAGGCTTTTATTATTTATTTATTTTTATTAACTAATATTTTAATAGGATGCCCTTTCATAACATGATTTTCAAAGAGGTCCTACAAAATATAATCAATTAACTAAATAAATAGGCATCGAAACAGTGATGTGGGCAAAGTGAAATGACAACAAACAACAAAAAGATAATGTGAAATTGTGAACTTGTGGCATGGTAGTACCAAAACTCTGACTGCAGTGGCATGTGAACCCCCAAAATAGTGAAACGACTAGGTTTGAAATTCAGATTAGGGGTGTCCACACACCCTGACAAGGTCTCACTGGTTGAAATCAAACCTTTGCAACAGAAAGCAAACTACAGCATTAAGCAGTCCTTATTCCACAACAAAACATCCCACAGGGCAGTGACCTGAGGCCAATGTTATCTATTATCTTTGTAAATGCCCAGCCTTTGTGCCCAGTATCCTGCTTTCAAGACTGCACTTTACACCGATGACCCTGTTCTGTATGTCACCCTAAAGATCCCAAAGAATTTATCATGGTCCAAACATGTTGACGAAATCGCCAAGACCATTTCTTCTGGTATAGGTGCACTTAAAAGGCTGAGGCCCTTTATAAGTGAAATGGCTATTCTTCTACATCGAGCTCTCATCAAACCGCACTTCGATTACTGCTGCCCAGTGTGGGATGGTCTGAGTATCGAATTGGCCAATAAGCTGCAAAAACTACAAAATCGGCCATTAGGGTTATCACTAAGCCTGATTATTATTCTAGTGCTACTACCCTTCACACTAGTCTAGGATGGGATGACCTCAGTCTGCCAGAAGGAAGAAAGTCAAAGCGAAACTAATGTTCAAAACTGTAATCAACTAAACTCTGTAGTATCTTCAAGGCCAGTTTACACCGTTTACACCTTTTAGCACAGACTATAAACTTAGAGACAAGGAAAACATATTCTGTCTGCCTAAGCCCCACACAGATTTTTTTAAAATGCAGTTTTTGCTACAGTGGGGCACTGTTGTGGAAAAATCTTCCACATTATGTCAGAGCCATTAAATCTTAAAAAAGTTTAATAACAAAATCAATCGCCTTATGTCCACCTTGTACTCCCACATGGCAAACATGTAAACCAGTTTTTATCTTTCTTTGAGCATCAGTTATAAAGAAAAATAAAAACTGGTTTACATGTTTGCCTTGTGGGAGTATGAGGTGGATATGAGGCAGTTGATTTCATTATTAAATGAAGGATAGGTAAGGTAAAGTCGCACACGGGCCATGGTGGCCCACACGGCCGGAGCTTAACCCGGTTTCTGTAGCATGAAGCAACTAGGAATATTGCTACTCCCCCCTGGATGGGATGCTAGTCCATCGCAGGGTTACCTCCAGCATTTTGTCACCGGTACCCGTTTATACACCTGGGTGGAGAGAGACAGTGTGGAGTGAAGTTTCTTGTCTAAGGAAATGACACAACGGCAGAGACCAGGCTCGAACCACCGACCTTAAGGTTGAAAGTCCGACGCGCTAACCACTAGACCACCGTGCCGCCCACTAAATGAAGGATAGGCCTGGCCTTATTTAAGGGAAGAAAATAAAAAAATGACACCCTCTAGTTAAGGGAAAAACGATAACTCAGAATTTTGTGAACAGGTCGTTTTTATTTCCTCTCTGTGCAAGGAAAGTTTAGCATCAGGCATAGCAAACTCTCGACTGAGCCTAGTTTCATTAATACCGGTATGCCATTGTAACCATATCTTTTTCATTTAGCCAGGTGTTTAGGTACTGCAAATTAGTTAAATACAATAATAATAATTGTTAAAGGGAACCCTGTCTAAAGATTGTAATATAAAAAAGGATACCCTTTTTATGGACTGAGCACCGCAAAAACCATACTAGCCTGTTCCAGGTATTAAGTTTGTCGTGCGCAAAAGGAAAATTGGGTGCAAGAGACAAAAACGAGGAAGGGAGGGGGGTGGCAGGGGCCTCTCCCAGTTTTCCCTCGCGCTGACCCTAGCGCTGCACGCCACTTTTAACTGTTCCCCACAAATCTAAACGCCTGGAACAGGCTAAAACCATACCCTTTGGAGCAGCACATATCCATATAGCTTACATATAATATTAATATACTTTTAAATAATTTATTGTTTCTCTTTTTAAGCGAGCTTTTTAACTTAACATTGTAGATTTTAGGTTATATTTTTAGTGTATTTTGAATGTAATTAGCACCTTTGAATCTTGAATCACAGAGAAAAGGTGCTATAGAAATGTATTATTGTTATTATTATAATTAGTAATTGAACTTCGTGTCATACAATTCAGGGGTAATCATGCTCGTAATTTCAAATCGTCCTCGCGCTACGCGCACGGCCGATTTGAAATTACTTGCCCGATTACTCCCTGAATTGTACTCCACTCAGTCCAATTACTATTACTTATTATTATTATTATTATTATTATTATTATTATTATTGTTATTATTATTATAATAATGGTCATCTGCAAAATCTATCTGAATGGTTCAGTGAACCTCTTGACATTCAACATAACCAAATGCAAATTATGTGTCATTGTGTTGGCAGCTCACGAAAACTTATAAATTACATTGAACTTTCAATAAAGTTAAATGACTCCACTTTCGAAAAACTTGAGTACCTCAGATTTACAGTCGACCAGAGCATAGACTGATCATATAGATTCAATCAGTACCAAAGTTGTTGATTTTTATTGTATTGTTTAATAATTAAACAATGCAATAAACAGTTTAAACATAATTATTATGACTGTATTTTTAGAGTTAGATTTTTGCTGTTTTTATGGATAGGTATTTTTTGTATAAAATTATACTTGTTTTTTTTTTTGTTTGTTTTAGTACCTCCCTGAAAACTAAGGCAGCACAACAAATTAAATTACTATTAAATTACAAAGAATTACATAGTTGTGTTGACCTGTGGTGGGGTGCCATGCTATCATATCATGGTGTGAGACTAAAATTAAACAGCTTAATAGCCTGGATCACGGACATTGCATTTGTTAAGCTGATTAACCCATTGACATCTAAACCACCCCAAACTGGCCATCAAGAGCCGTGGTCCCCATACCATGTGCGATGTCAATAAGATGTCTTTGGCAATCTACAAAGCTTGCCCAAATGAGAGCAATCTCCTGAATTGGGCCAGTAATACTCACAAGAATTACCCAGTAAATGTGACTGGTAAAGTAAAAAAAAATTTGGTCTTGTCTACCAATTGCCGCTTCTCAAGTGTTAAATTAGTCTGTTCCAGGCATTCAGATAGTTGGGAAAGCACAGATAGTTGGGGAAAAACTACTAGAAAACTCACCCGTTTATAATTTAACTCCCAGGCTCAAAATTATATTAACTATTTAAATTATCATTACTTAGTTAATAAAATGACTGTGTAGGTATTTTTAAAATATGGTTGTAAAAAAATAATGAGTAAATAAAGTATTGTAATGCAGGGCCCTCCTCTCCCCAGTCTCCCCCCATTTTTTCCACTCACTTTTCTTCGCGCCTTCCCCAACTATTCGCGCTTTCCCCACTACCTGAATGCCTGGAACAGGCTAGTGTTAAATATTTTTGCTTTCTCCAGCATTTATGTGAAAAATTTTTGTGTTGGAAACAGCAGTAAAAAAACCTGGGATTTTCAGTCATGTTTAACTTGGCTGTATTATTGTTGCACTATTTATTTTATATTTATAACTTAAACTGCAGTGGCAGATCTAGACTCCATCATAAAGGAGAGACCTGAAGTGAATAAGGGCAGTGGGGTGGAGAAAGGGCAGAGATGCCAACTCTCCCGGATATGGAACAAATCTCCCGGTCTTCCGTACGGGTCACTAAATCTCCCGGATAAAAGCGACTTTGGATCTTTTCTCTACAATAGGCTAAGAATTTAACCCAAATTTTTCCCAAAATCCAAGAACAAATGCAGTCTTTCATCATATCTTAACTTCACAAACGCTTTTCAGATCTCAGGAATGCAGTTTTCCAAACCCCCCTACATGCTCACGACCCTCACACCCCCCCCCCACCCCCCCCCCAAAAAAAAAGAAGAAAAGAAAAAATGTCACTCGTTTCACGCCTTCAGTGCGAAAACATTTTACCCTCATAATTCACCCTAAAAAAAACCTCTCTATTTTCAATCTCCAGAGGTTGGCATCTCTGAAGGGGGAGGGGGAGGGGGGGGGGGTGCTAGGCCATAGTGAAAATCAGGCAAATTTGTTTGAATATATATATTTTGTTTTATTCTTTTATTTACTCTTTCATCGCCTTGCCGTAAGGATCAGTTTGCCGTTTTCTGATTTTCATAGTGAAAATGTTAGAGATTGAAAAAGATAAGGGGGACTGACTGGCTCTCGGGATCCCTAGCCTAGATACTGAACTGTAAAAAATCAATAAACTGAATTGTAAGTAAATAAATCAATGAAAATAAATATTAAAAATTGTTTTCTGCTACTTTGGAACATTACCTAGGTTGCCAGTATGAGGCTGACCCATGCTTATTTTATATTATGACCTGGATTGCTAAGTTTTTACTTATCACAACCTGTCTTTAAGAGGTACTTAACTAAACTGCATCATGTACTTTAATGTTTGAATTAAAACAGGCATGGAAAATATTTCTGCAAAAACAACAATGAATAAATGAAGCCAGTGTCCCTATGTCCTTAGCTAATCTTTGCTTTAAATGTAACCCTTTCACTACCAGAGTCAGTTGTGGAGACATGTAGTGTATTTGTATCTTTTGAGTCTGGACGAAATCCTATGATGATGTGATCATTCAAATGAAACCTCTTCACTAGTACTTTTGCATGGTACCACTTGGTTTTCAATATTTTAACAAAACGAAATTTTGGTATTTTATATGAATGTGGCATTTCTAAGTGATACCAAAAAAAAGCTGAAAAAAAGTATCCTTTTATTGGATTTGGGCATTTAATTTCTATAATAAAGTGATACTAAAAACAGCTGACAATATGATCATGATTCAGGAGAGATTATTACACAGGGTTTTCGGTAACATTTTAAAGTACCGGATTTATTGGTGGAACAAATGGACTTGGGCGATTAATTTACACTTGAGAAAATAATTATTTCGTGTGAAAGTACCGGACGACCGGATGTTTCGTCCGGCCTCCGGCCTCAAACGAAATCCCTGATTACAAGCTTTACAGAATAATTACCATGTCAAATGTCAAGGGTGTGGGAGTGGGGAGAATGGTATGCATTCCATACTCCTCACACCCATACCCTTGACCCCTCCTTGACTCTATTGTATTGTCATTACGTCATCAGTTCCCAGTGCCCCGCGCATCATTCGTACCTTGTATCCGATCGCTCTGCATTTGGCGCGGTGCATAAACATTTGAGATGTGACGGTCGCACGTTTGAAATGAGTTGTTTCCTGTCATAACTGTTTTTATATCACTGTTCAGTGGACACTTCACTAAGTAGACGTCCAATATACTAAACTAACGATGGCAGTCAAGCGCGAAGGACAGTTTGAGTTGGAAAACAAGTTCAATATTGTTAATTGGCGGCAAGAGCAGCACAAGATAACATGTTGACATCAGCGGGCATGGGATTTGTGAAAATTCGGACCATCGCAGTTCTACTCTCGTTATCTCTGAGTTCTTCGCTTGTGCTGTGGTGGATTACACCGCCTGACAACTCAAGTAAAGGTAACAAATACTGTTTCTTGACATAATTCCACTGTTTATATATCACTCGGTATGAAATCATGCGAAATCTCAACTAAACTTCGCTACCGTGCTCGATCTGTTTGACTGCGGATCGAAATTATTCGCACTGAAAAAGAGAATTCAAGTGTTCTTCTATTTACCGCCCGTAGTAAACTTGAATTCGCTTTTATTTTTTATGAATTTCCTTTCAATTTTATCAGCGTTACGGTTTGTCACTGATAATTGTCTACAGGCGACAGCCTAGCAATACAGCATGTTTGAGAAAATCGATATATGTCAGCTTCCAGAAATATCGACCTTCGTCGAGAGAATAAACTTATGAAACGCCAGTGTAAATTAAGAATTTTATGTTTACTGATCCAAAGTTTGGGAGTCTCCCTTTTGAATTTCATGTCAAACAATGTCTGCTTTGTGCCGAAATCCTTACTGACGATTTAATTTGGCAGTTCTATACCAACTGATTCTTATCAGGGCTTTTATGAACCCAAAAATAAAATGTTACTTCTAAAATCAAATTATCTTTTTGAGGTTGACATTTCACATGTGTTTATCATATAAGCTTGGTAATCCTGCTGGCCATCTGTCTAATGGGCTGCTCCATGTTTAAAAACTCAAATTTTAAAAAATAATTCCTTTAGTCTTAAGTTTATAATAGTTCAAGTACTTTCAAACCACTTCAGTAGACCCTTTTTGTCAAATCTTTTTTTCTGTTAATTAATATTGTTTTCAAAATATTTTTTTTTTGTGGGGTGATTTTCTGTTGAGCTTTCCCCAATAATATTATGGTGGTTGTCTGGTCTTTTCTTCTGGAGCTAATAACAAGGAATATCAGCTGTCTGTATCATATTC
This sequence comes from Cladopsammia gracilis, assembly GCA_022457155.1. Classification (NCBI taxonomy): domain Eukaryota; kingdom Metazoa; phylum Cnidaria; class Anthozoa; order Scleractinia; family Dendrophylliidae; genus Cladopsammia; species Cladopsammia gracilis. The sequence continues at coordinate 44,016 of JAJGOT010000447.1, read as the reverse complement.
ACAGAGATTACAAATCCAGATATTGTACACACTTGGAATATGATATGATTTTGTGGTGCAAATGAAATGGGATTTTCATAATTAAGTTTTCAAATAGAGTGGAATAAAATATTGTAGTTGCTTGAAACAATGATGGCAGGTTATTTGCAAAATGCTCCCGGAAGCATTTTCACATGTCTCATAATCCGAACATAGTTTGGTATACATGCTTTCTTTCAATAGCTTTATAATGTTCTCTTTCTCTCTCCAATGGTTGTCAATTTAGAATTGGTATTCAATATGACAGAAAATGATAAGATTATCAGTGGCACAAAATAGTTCATTAAAAAAGAAATATTGATTCTTGAATAATTTATTTGTTCGGACACACTATTCGTTGAAAGTAGGTTTCTAATTAAAAATATTGTGGATTGACAAGATGTTTTTTTACTTCCAGCAGAGTTGATTAAAAACACTGATAAAAATCACACTAGACAATTAAAAACACTGATAAAAATCACACTAGACAATTAAATCTGTGTAGGTGTCATGTCTACACATAATAAGAAATGTATTAGGGCCGGGTCGCATTACAGACTAATTTTAATTTTGGCTCGAAAAAATCGGCTGAAAATCAAATTGCATCAGACCGGAAATGAAAATTAATTTGAGTTTACAAAGGTCGCATTTAAATGAGGTTAAAATGGAAACGTCAATCATATAAGTGAAAATTTTCTCAGTCACGAAACTTTATCATGCGGCCGAGCAGGGCATTTTGCATATTACGACTGTACTTCTGTTGTTGCTTGCTATTCAGCGTCAGCGAGCCCAGTTGCTGGCTTTTGTTTTACTGACCGAAAGATGGTTAAATGAACGCAACAGATTACTTGCAGCTACTCTGTTGCGAGCACGAAATCGTCGGCTTCGACGACTGCGACGAGCGCCATATGCATGGTCACTTCCACGTGTGAATGGATCGTGGTTTTTCAACTGTTGGCAGTTGACGGCAGTTGACGGCCGTAGAATCCAGGTAAATTTCCGTATGAGAAGAAAAAACTCTCGCCTGTCCATAGCGTCGCTACTGTACGCAATGAAAACGTAAGCGTGAATGATGAAATTTCGTGCTCTTTTTCATCTCGTGACTGAAATTTCGCGCCCATTTTCATTTCGTGGCCCCGGCGACATACATCGGAAGCTCAACATTGACAACCGTTGACAGCTTTGACGGCGGGTTCCTTTGTTTTTCCGAAATTTGGAAAAATCGGTCAGCCCCACCCAAGCACACCGGCGTCTTTGATGTTTTTCTCCGATTTTGAAATTTTTGAAAAAGCACAAATGAGGGGTCGCATTAGAAAAGAGATGTGTTGACAGATTTTAGTCCCTAGAGTAAACAATTCTCTGCAAAATCGGCTGTAATGCGACCCGGCCCTTAGCCTTGATCTGAAAGCATGCAATTTTCCCTCCTGGAGGCGGGAACAACAATTCTCCCACATGTAGATAGTTCATTGTACTAAGCCTGTATATTTAGTATAAATTACTTGCCTTATATTGGGATTTTGGATCATACTGGCAACTGTGAAAAAGCATATGGAAAATTAAAACAAAATATGATATATATATAGTTTCATGTGGTCCAGCACAATACAATACCTAGAAAGCCAGAAATTTAAAACTGGCCATCTGGAGGCTTGTCTCCCATGAAATTTATATAAGTGTACAACCGGTGAATTTCCCATCCATTCCTTCAAACAGCAGGCATCTGTGGAATGTTCAGATACCGTTCTGGCTAAAACCCTACACACGAACACTTTATTATACCTGAGAAAAACTAGTCTTTTACTAAGATGTTTCGCTATTAAATGTCTGCATTTACTTTTAGCAGCTGTTAATTCTGTTATGTAATTAAGATCATATATAGACGTTGTGGTTTAAATCTTTCTTACCAGTTTAAATGTGTGCAAAGTGAAGTTCTAAGTTAATTTTCATACAAAAAAGAGACTGAGGTGAAGCCCTGCTGGGAGATTTAATAGGTTAACCCACTGACACCTGAACCACCCGAAACCGCCTGTACAAGACTCCACTGCTTTAAAAAATTGCAACTTTCTCAATCATGCAAACATTGCCTTAACTAGCAGTTGTGAGCATTGACTAGAAACCCCCTCAAATTGAAATACCCAATAAACACAAAAAAGTCAGCGATTTTTGCAGAATATCAGCATTTGTATTTGGACTATAACAAAAATGACCATTTTTAATGTCATAGAAAAACAACAAAAATCATGTTTTTGCCTTCAGTTTTTTTTATTCAAATCATCATGGCAAACCCAAAAGTCAACATTCACAGCAAAATTCAGTCCTAGTCCTAGCTTAGCAGCGATTTTTTTTGCTCTTATTCGTTGCTCGGGCCGAGCTACAGCCTCTCGTTCTAGTGCATACTGACCTTGCCTCGATTTTCAACATCACCACCGCACTGCATGCTGGGAAATGGCCACAATTTTTGACAGCGTTCTTTCCGTCCTCCACACATTTCATTGCGTTCATCTACAAATGCGATCCTAATTTCGTGTTGAATGTCCTGTATCATGTGTTAGGTGTCCTGTGCAATTTGCTAGCGAAAAAAAAATCGAGATTTTTCTCATGCTTGGACATCTGATTAGTCCCCCCCGAAGATTATTTTGTGTTTTTCAGGGGCAAATTTACCGGCGAGAACTGGTATCTACTTTGGCCTTGCTGTCTTAGAGCTTGCTGCCGATCGGAGAAGGACGCTTTCTCTGCGCTTATTAATACGCAGTGCATAAAAGCAATTTTACGCTTTTCAACGACCCGAAAAAGTTGAGCCTTACATGTTTTAGAACAGCAGCACTTTCAATGGTAACTGTAAATATGTAGTCACAAAATCCTATGGGGCGTGTGTATGCAGGAAATCGCTTAAAAAAGTAAGAATTCTCAGGTGTCAATGGGTTAATCAGCTTTGGTCTTAGTAAAACATACCCTTATTTAATATATTGTTTTTAAAAATAACTTAGAGATTATTAATCTCTAAACAAAAGGCTGGCACATGAAGGCATTCTTTGCCACATGCTGGTCTGCAGTGTAATCATATTTCTGGTGCCAGATTTCATTTAGCCTGCAAACAAGCTCCTTCCCACACCCCCTCTCCCTGAACCTTCAAGTCCCTGAGCCTATCTTTGTTTTAGCTTTCTTGGTCTAAATTAGGGGTCAGGTCTGAAAAGGGGTATAGATTTAGCATTCAGGGGCCCCATTCTCAAAAGTTCTGATACCTTTTCGGGCGTGGAGAGATAATTTTTTTGTGCACAGTGTTTACAGATTTAAATTTTGTTGGTATGTGCATGGAAAGCTAAGCAATAAAATTATAAGTTGACGAAGCAAGTCATGCTGATTTGCTGGTGAAAAACTATACCACCATTCTAGAATTTCTGATTTTTAAATATAGCTTCAGGCCCAAAAAGTTATCAGGACCTTTGAGCAATGGACCCCTGGTCTGAAATTGGGTGCTGGGTACAATAAAAAATTTTGGTCTAAAACTACTGTAGGTAATTAAGGCTTCAAGAGACAGATCACAGAACCCCACCGATATTTATTACTTGGAGAAATACAAATAACGCTAATGCAAGTACATGTACTGTATTTTGATAATTTATAGAAAGGGATCCTTCATTACTCATAACAAACAGGAGACATGTTTTGCTTAAGAAATTTGAAAGTGTTCAAGCAGAAAACATAGAGCTGAAAAGGCAACTTAAAGTGGCTCAGAAGAGATTGCAAGAGATTTATGAAAGGGACAGTCAGCAAGGTACTTCTACATATTAAATAATGTACATATTTCATACATGTAATGTATGAAAAATAATTAACTATTTAAGTAATAATAATATTAATAAATGTATAATGCACCATTCCCAAAGGCTCTATAGCGCCTTACAATATTGGATTATTAAAAGAAAAGTAAAAATTATGCATGGTAAAAAGTCTTTTACTTGCACTTAAAACTGTTCACTGTAGCATTAATATTATTGTCTTTTTCTTTCTTTTGTTCTATCAGTTACACAAGGAAACATGACAACATCATGTATGAGTGACCTTAAGCCATATCGTTGTGAGGTAGGATATGTTTTTCCAGTTATTATGATATTAAAATAATTATCATTATTTTTTTATACATTGTACTACCTGTTATTTTATTTCTTAGTCTCTTGCTCCAAGATTGTTTTGTTCAGGTTCTCAAGTTTTCCTCCCACCTTAAAAACCAATATTTCTAAATTCCAATATAACTTCAACTCCAGCTTGTTTATTTTTTGCAGGTTATTCACATTGCGGTGGTCTGCGCAGGTCACAGTACAAGTCGCCAAGTTGTTACATTGATTAAGTCTATTCTATTTCACCGCCGTAATCCACTTCACTTTCACTTTATCTCCGATGCCATTGCAGAGAAAATTTTAACAGTCCTCTTTAAAACTTGGGCAATAACAGCAGGTGGGAACTTCTTAATAATTATTAGTTAAAAGTTTTGTTTATGATAAGTCAAACAAACTGTTATTGTGTACAAACCTGGTAATTAAATATACGATCAGTTTAGCGAAGAATTACTAGCTACAATGTATATTGTAATACAATACAAAACAACACAACATCAATACAAATTAAAACATTTATGTTCAGTCACACATGAAATTATTGTTTAAAAGCAGCAAAAATGCTAACATGTATGTGTTTGCATTACACATAAAAATGGAAGCTTTATTGCAGACCTTTTAAGTGAAAATGGTTCACATACACATCTCATTTTTTTTTCATTCAATTTAGGGAGTAATACTGAAGGGGTTGGTACATAAAGGGTCTACATGTACATGTAAACAGTCTTTTGATTAAACGTTGTCATTGATTGGTCTCATCCCTACGCGACCAGACCGAAAAGGATTATGGTGAGAAATCAATTCACATTCAATAGCTGCATATTATCAAAATACGGAACGTCCTTAACGGAATATGTATTGAAGCGACTCTTGTTGTCTTTGTGTAACACGCGAAGACAAACGTGAGTTTTGTTCTCCATTGTAAACGCGATAGAGAATAATTAATCATGCATTTTAATTCACCCATACTCCGTTTCGGTCTGGTCGCGTAGGGTTAAGACCGATCAGTGACAACGTTTAATCAAAGGACTGTATGTTGTGGTTCAATTGTTTTCTTTAGTTTGAAAATGTTCAAGCCAGTTTGATTTTTGTTTTCCTTTTTCTCAGTTTATGGTAATGAATCTGAGACAAAGGAAAATAAAAATTAAACAACAACAAAGAATTTGAACTACAAATTTGTGGTCATTTTTTAGGTTTTGAATTATTAGATTTACATCAATTTTGTCATGTAGCCTCTCAATATTTAAAGCCCCCAGTTTAAACATGTATACCAATGTAGAAACAAACTGCTATGGCGTGACTCAGTGTTTTTTTTTTCTTTACAGTTGATACTAGTTTTTACAGCACAGAAATATTAAAGGTATGACTTCACTCTTACTGGATTGTGCTTTAAGCTTTATCTATAGTTAGGGCATAATCAAATAAAATGTAAAAGTAAAGTGTCGCACATCAGCCACAGGTGTCCGGAGCTAAACAACTCAGGGTATTACTACTCCCCTTGGATGGGATGCTAGCCCATCACAGGGTTACCTCCCGCATTTTGTCGCCAACCGGAACCCATTTATACACCTGGGTGGAGAGAGACAATGTGGAGCAAAGTTTCTTGTCTGAGGAAACAACACACCTCAAACCAATATTTGGATTTGAAGTCCAACACAATAACCACTATCCCACTGTGGCTCCACTCTTAACACCACACCAACTTGATCTTGATTTAAGATATTTTAAGTTGGTCATCTTTCTTTCAAGTGGCTCAGCTCAAGTTGTTGTGCTGTTATAAGCCCCTACAGATTAAGTACTTACTAAATTTTGGCATACAACAAGCGTATGAAGGATATTATCTTTCATGGCAACTGGACGTTTTCTAGGGTAACATTGTGACGGTTGTCATTTGGATCTTTTATTTTGTAGGAGAAAGTGTCTTGGATACCTAATAAACACTACTCTGGAATTTTTGGTTTAATGAAGTTGGTTCTAACTGAGGCAATTCCACAGTCTTTGGATAAGGCATGTTCTAAAATAACAAAAACTTAATTTTGCTAAATATTGAGAAATAAGCAGAATGTACTATTAACAAATTCTTCTGGAGATTCTTCAGAAAACAGATGACTATATTGATGTTCCCCAAATACTTTGTGATATTAAGCAAATGAAAATGTTATAATATTTGCATATTTCATTTATTTCCATGTCTGCCACCAACTTCATGATCTCATCTAAAGCTTTAAAATAAATCTGTAACTCTGACCATCACCGCACTATTTCTGATTTTATTTTTTTCGACGATTGATATCTACTGGGAACAATAATTTACTTAAAAGGGCAGGAACTGAAAACCTTTCTACATTTGCAAGTTAGTTGTCTAGGTAGTTAGTTACCTTAT
>JAJGOT010000447.1:0-32500 GCA_022457155.1 Cladopsammia gracilis | reverse complement strand
AGATAACCTACATGTACCATCCTAAGTAACTGCATTGCAAAGAAGTGTGATCTCAGATACTCGATTACTGCAGGCGATTCACTACTGGTGACGCGTTTCAACCTGCACTACATGAAAGACTGTGGCATACAAAGGCTCTGTCCTTTGGAACATGTTGACTGCTAAAATATACTGATCTCATTTATGATACTTGCCACAAAGACCTTACCAGAAAGTTTAAATCTTCAAAGACTTTTAACACTTTTAATTTTAACGTAACGTCAGCTTCGACCGCTAGTAAGTACGAACGTCAGCTGAGCTTCTGTTGGGTGTAGCTGACTACTGGAAATATATTGTACATTGTTTTCAGAGCACAGGTAACACAGACAGCGAGGATGCTTGCTATGAGTTTAAACAAGAACAGGATTTGATTCACAGAACTCATCTGTACTATCTGGATTATGATTTTTCACCTGTAAGTATTCCCTCCCTCAGTCAGTCACTTCATGTTGAGAAGGGGCCACACAAGTATCTTGGCTAACCAACCATTCTGTACCTTTATTTGACAGGTTGTAGATCCTTTTGATGTCACTCTTGTTGTACAGCTGTCTGTTGATCGACTTCAGATGATTGAAACTTTGTGTCTTCACTGGGAAGGTAAACAAACAGAACTCTGTTGTCAGTTTGATTAGTTGACAGTTAGATAGGTCAGTGTATTACTGACAATGCTTTTTACTAACCACTTAACACAAAAGAACTTGTACTATATGTATATTATATTTCTAATTACTGGTACTTTGCCAGACTTAGGCAAGGACACCTCAACAGTTTTTATGCCAATTTTGTGGACCCATAACTGCATCCCCCCTCCCAAGGATAGGTTGTACCACTGCACCCTATACTTTCTCAAACAGTTCAGTGGGTTCTTTAATGTCCCCTACCATTGCGTATGAGAAGGTGTAGGAAACAAGGCCAACAGCTTAACCTCACCACCCAATGATGTGATCATCTCAGGGCAAGAAACTTTCTTTTATATTCACTTGTCCTTTCGGACAAGTGCAATAGGCATTTTACTTGTCTGGACCATGAAACTGCTTGTCCAAAAAAACCGACAACAATAATACAGGGTATGAAAAATTCTTTTTTTCTATTTCAGTGACCATGTCCCAATTTAGTGAAAAGCTGAATAGCTAATAATAACATTTATTTAATGCATAACTCCACAAAGTGAATAAAAGTAGACTGATTCTTTTGATACATATGTATGTCAAGTTTCTCTTCTGAATCCTTGAATTCGATCTCCATATCCGATGTACATCAGGCTAATATCAGGCTTTTATAATCTGCTAATTCTGGAAACTTCTGACAAGTCCAGCAGTGCATTTTGTTTGTTTCTTTCTCATAACACATCCAGTCGAATTCTTTCAGCCAAGCTGACTGAAATTAATTTTTATGACGCGCTTGGTTTCATATTTTTTCTTGTTATCTTCGATCTTTTTCTTCTTGGAAGCAACATCCGCATCAGTACAGTCATTCTCAGGTGTTTTGGGTGTAGATCTCTTTAAAAAGTTAAGTAGTTTTGATGGAGACAAAGACTTTTTTGATAAGCTCCAACAGACGAGTGATACATTCACCGTTAAGCTGACAAGCACATGTGATTGTCGTGTTTGCAATTATGCTGTGCAGCAGAACTCGCATGGAAATTAATGGTGGCACTTTGCGCAACGAAATCAAACAGACAATGTACACAAAAATTAATGATTATCATAGTTTATTTTACATACTTTGTGTAAGTGTTATGACATCCAAAGTCAGGTATAAAAACAAAATGTTTATTAAGACTCAGACCTGTACAACTTGCTTGTCCAATCGGACAATTACAACTGGGATCACATTTTTCCTTGTCTGAACTGTAAAGTTTCCTGTCTCAGACGTTTGGACGGCCCAAGTTTCCTGCCGTGCATCTAAACTGAGACAGCTGTTAAACACAGCCAGCATGATCATATCAGACCTGTTGGTCTGGCCAGGTTGCAAACCTGAGATCTCCTGCTCTGCAGACTGGTGCTCCTCCTGAGTTGTTCTTTGTCTCTTTTGACTCTGAAGATTTTCTTGTTGTTTTCTTGTTGTCAGGTCCGATAAGTTTGGCATTATATATGTCTGACAGTGAGGCACAACTGTTGTTAAGTTATGTGCAGAGTTCATCAGAGTTAGTCAAGAGAAAGAATGTTGGATACCACATTGTCTTCAAGGAAGGAGTAAGTAATATTCAAATGGTAGTTCTACACTAAACCTTTCAACTCCCAAGAGTGCCAAATATAAAAATTCAAGAAAAATCCCAAATTACATTTTGGGAAATATTAAAAAGCAAATGGTACCATGCAAAAGTACTACTTTTCTAAACTATTAGAATAGTTAAACTTTGTTTTTTTTTAATTTGTTTTATAGTGTCCCTATTATTTTAGTGGTTTTATTACAGCTAATTCAGTGTTAAGACAATTAAATAATTAAAAGTGTTCATTCATTCATTCATTCATTCATTCATTCATTCATAATTCATTTAAAATGGTCACACCATAGGGTTTTTTTCCACAGACTTGAAAGTTAGAACTACACTACATGTCTCTATAATTGACTCTGGAAGGGAAAGGGTTAATGAAACAATCTTCAAATGTTGTTTTAATTAAATTTGGTTTTAATTAAAAATCTTAAATTAATCCCTTTGCAGTTAATTTAATTAAACAATTCTGACTGGTTGTAAAGATGTATAAACTTGCGACAATTTCAGTGCAATTTGGGTGCAACTTGTTGAACAGGTTTGAAACCTAATGCAACTTGGCAGTGAGTTGTGGGTAATAGCACTAAATGTTGCACCCGAATTGCAACAGCATGCTACACACCATGCTATGTCATGCATGAGCACACCCAAGGGAAGAAATCTAACACATAAGGGCTGGCAGCCATTGCATTAAATTTGCTTAGATTTAACTCACTTCAATGGTTGGTGAACCCTATTTTTTGGATAGATAATTTTCTTTTCCAATCCTCGACAGATTGTGAAAAAATGAACAAAAAATCGCTGTAGGAAGTTTAGAATTTTCCCATTTTTCTACCCAGCACACAAAATGGAATCCTGCCAACTTGAGGCTGTCAGGATTTGCAAATGCTGTCATTTAAAGATTAGATTTCCTTTAAAATATTTCACAAAGTTGCATTTTAGAGATTCACTTACAATACTTTTAGACTAACAGACATTGGTGACAAAACCAGTAAGCTACCTAAATTTGGGTCACCTTTCAAACATCTAATCTCCAAAAAGAAGCCAGTGACCCCCCATTTTTTGGCATTTATGACATGAGTAACTCATTACCTAGCTGTACCAGAAGTTTTATAAAAAAATCAATGTTGGAAGATTTTCTTGCGAATGTCCTTTTATTTACACTTGCATCAAAAGTTGCATTGGAGAGTTTGACAAAATAACATAAAAAATCACTTGTGTAAACAAGCCTAATTTATTCAATTTATTATCTATAAAGAATATTATAGATTTAATAATTACGTTTCATATTATCAGTTAAAACAATGCACCAAATTGCTAGAAAGATATGTGCATACCATTGATGTATTACCAGGACTACCTGGCTAACTGCATGTTTTTTTTCCAGCAATTTTATCCTGTGAATTACTTGAGAAACATTGCATTAGAACATGCCCGCACTCCATTTGTTTTTCTAAGCGATGTTGACTTTGTACCAATGCCTGGAACATACAGTACTGTAAGGTAGGGAACGTTTCACTGTCATCACCACCATTTTTGAAATACAATGTTTTGTAGTGAAATCCGATGGCAAATATTTCCTGTGTACCTTTACTGAGAAATGTAAACAACCGTCAAATTGAATTGCTATAAAAAACTTTTACAGGGTATACTTATCTTAATAGCTTGTAGACTTGAAATGGATATTACAGAAATAAAATTTCACTGGAGTTATTTGGCATTGAATTCTCATACAAACACTGCAATTTGCACCCTGCTTGCCCCACTCAAAAGTCAGTATCACCTTGTACAGAATATTGAAAGGCACCACAGCAAAGTAAGCTCAATAGCTTTAATTGAATGGTCACACTTCAAGATTTCATCCACAGAATTTAAAGTTAGAACCTCCTTGTACAGCATAATAAACAGCACCACAGGAAAGTATTACTCAATAGGTTTTATTGAATGGTCACACTTTAGAATTTCATCCACAGACTCAAAAGTTAGAACCACCTTGTACAGCATAATAAACAACACCACAGGAAAGTACTGCTCAATAGCTTTCATTTGAATGGTCACACTTTAGGCTTCTCCCTGCGTTAAAAAAATAGAAACACGGCAGTAGTCTTTATCCATTGTTTTAAACTCTGTCAATAAATCATTGCCACTAGTTTATGTTGTGGTTTGTTTACTCACTTGTTACAACTTTATATTATTGTCTTTGCAGGCAAACACTAAAAACAGCTTCCACTGTGAACAAAAAGGTATGTATCACTTGTGAACAAATATTTTCATGTATTAGTTTCTGTGTTCAGCCACGTTATGTGACAAAAAGCATCAATTCATGAATATGTTTTTACCTTTGAAGGCCTTTGTTGTTCCTGCATTTGAATCTCTCCATTACAAGGTGAACTTTCCTAAGACGAAAGCCCAGCTCTTATCAATGTGGGACCTTGGTAACATGTTTACATTTCGGTGAGTGGGAGAACTGTTCATGTCCATGTTTTGTTTATAACACTCTAGTGGGCTTCAGTACATGCCCTGAACTTAGGCACAATGTTAACCTAGAGTGCATTGTTAACATATTAATTTTTGTACGTGAGAAACACTGTGAAACATGTTTCCGTTGTTTTTCTATCTGATGACATCGACTACCGATTGGGTCAGGGAGCAAAATAAAATCTAATTGGTCTAGATACAACGCATGTGCAATAGAGCGTTACACTTGGGTGTTGAAATTCCTCTGGCCAATCACAACTTACATGCACTGACAATCCAGTGCAATGAACCAATCAGAATTCAGAATGTTTTTTTCTTTTCAGGCATCATGAGTGGAGCAAAGGTCATGCTCCAACAAACTATGCAAAGTGGAGAACAGCTACTACCCTGTATACTGTATGTTCTTTAGTGTTGAAACTTGTGAAAGTTTATGTGGGTTTCAAATGTTTGATATAGCTACTTAAATTAATCATTAAACAGAGAGAAAACAGTTCTATGGCTTGAAAATTTTCAAACCATAGAAAAATTTGAACCACAACAAGTATACCAGACAGACTGTGTAGAAATTTAACAGTATCGTGTATTTCACGAAATCACAACTTAAGTGATAACATCATTAGCTCAACTATTAGTCGCATAACATCCATACTTCCATACTAGTGGTTTCTAGAACATAAAGTACAAATTTGCTGTTACAGTATGTGAGGAAAGAAAATGAAAGAAACGCGATATTTTGTACCAGACAATGAAGAAGATCCTGGCTTACAACATACAATGGGCAAACAACGAAGAAATGTGCAAACTGAATAATTTACACATACCATGCATGTGATAATTTATGTATGCCATGTGAAGATTGTGCAAGACTAAGTCCTAATATTGACCAGAAGTAATTCTGGTTGTAACAGACAGTATAATGGCAAATAGGGATGACCAGGCTTGGAACTGACTAAAATATTATATAATGCAAGATAACATTACTTGTGCTATTGCCACAGGTACAATGGGAGGAAGACTTTGAACCTTACGTAGTTGTACAGAGGAATGTCAGCAGATATGACAAACGGTTTGTTGGATTTGGATGGAATAAAGTGTCTCACATTATGGAATTACAAGCTCAGGGGTTAGTTGCTAAGTCATAATACTTGTATATATTAAATCCACCATACTTTAATGTGATGTTACGTGAGACAATTTCTAACTTTCTAGCTTTCCCCACCAATACCGATCTCACAGTTAGGAAAAAAAAAAACATTTCAATTCTCAGAAATTAGTAAGTTCACTCTGCTTGTTTTTTTCCCTCCTAGGTATGAATTTATTGTGCTGCCAAATGTCTTCATTGTACATGTGCCACACTCACCTTCCTTTGACATTATCAAATTTAGATCAAGTTCTTTGTACAGAAAGTAAGTGTTGTTTTTTGTTTCTCCAAAAACGGTAATTTGTTATGGTCTCTTTCTACAATATTTGGAGTTAAGTTGATGAAGCATTCTAAGTATAAACAGGATTCGCTAGCCAATTTTGATGGGTTTTTCTTTTGTGCTTTACTTTGTAGGTGTCTAAATATATTCAAACAAGAATTTGTTCAAGATCTGGTGACAAAATATGGAGGAGAACGATTAGTAGAGATAGACATGGACAGTTAACAACAGTTCGCTTGGTTTGCCGTCACCTAAAATGACACATGCATAGTTATATTTAAGACAAATTCATTTTGATTACAGTCATACCTCTAACCCTTTCACTCCAAAGTCAACTGGCCAGAATCAAATTTTCCTATCCCAAAGTTTATTAATTTTTGTAAAAAAAAATCAAAATACTGAAAAACAAACTGCAATCAGGAAGGAGCTTTCATTTGATTGGTTACTCTGTATGATTTAATCCACAAACTGAAAAGTTAGAACCACCTTCTACAGCAGAATAAACAGCACCACAGGAAAGTGCTGCTCGGTAGCTTTCATTTGAATGATAACATTGTAGGATTTCATCCACAGACTCATATGTTAGAACCACCTTGTTTAGCATAATAAACAGTATCACAGGAAAGTACTGCAGGATTTCATCCACAGATGGTCACAATAATTATGTAGGATTATATCCACAGATTCGAACGTTAGAACCACCTTGTACAGCATAACAAACAGTATCACAGGAAAGTACTGCACAATAGCTTTTACTTCAATGGTCACAAAAATTATGTAGGATTTCACCCACAGACTCAACTTGTACAGCATAATAAACATTATCAAAGGAAAGTAATGCACAATAGCTTTCACTCGAATGGTCACAAAAACTGTGTACTAGGATTTCATCCACAAACTCAAAAGTTAGAACCACCTTACCTTGTACAGCATAATATAAAACAGTGCCAAAGAAAAGTACTACTGCTCAAAAGCTTTCAAACGAATGGTCACACTGTAGGATGTTATCCACAGACTTAATGTTTCCCAGTTTTTTTTTTCCTTTTACTCTGCTTGCAATTTTTCTTCATGTTGCTCCCTACTATCTGGACATCATATCTGGATATCAACCCTAAAGGACAAAGCTGGATCAATGCATTACATCAGGGTTGCACTGTAATTATGTGTTGTCAGCCTGTAGTTGATGGCAAACCAAGTCCAACACAGCATGCAATGGAGCAATGTTAGTTTAGAAACAAGAATTAACTTTCCAATGAGGGAGTTTATTTATGACCACTTCATCAAATGGACCTTAAGGTGTTTCCCTCCAGTTTCCATGCAGCCGCACCGACCATTTTTAAGCGGCCGTTTAACTAACTTTCCTTTATTGAATTAGTATGAAACTTACACAAAGTATTGTACTTAATTTGAAGTTTATAAGATTGTAACAATTTTGAAAATCGGATTTAAAATTGCGGAGATAAACGAGAAACATTGAAATCGCTTGAGTCTAAATTCCGAGCGATTGCGATGGCATCTAGAAAAATCAAAACTATTGCGATAAACTATGACATATGGCAAACAAAATATCTAAAAATAAGAAAATTTTGTCAAGCCGATTTTGAGTAAATCAGGAGAACATTTCGAACTTGTGATTTTGCATGTGTATGAGCACATCAATAAGTTCCTCAATTAAGCTTATAAAAGTTTAATTTCTCAATCTCAAATTTACGCCAAAATGTGTGTTTCGAGTATGAGATGAAACTATGAAAGTTTGAAAGCGTTTCTCGTTTTAGTTTTGGAGATTCGATTTTCTATAGGAAACCATAGTTTTTTGACTGAGTCCTTGATATTGTAGCTTTAGCGCTTTTCTATATATTTCAAAAACCGCGAGATAGATTTTTTTAAAACTTTTTTAGCCGTTTCTTTATAATATGAACAACATTGTCTCGAAGTTTCATCTTGATTGAAACATTGCACCATGGTCAAATAAAATAATAAAGTTCACCCAAAACGCGATTGAGACTTTGTGCTTTGATTGTACGGTTGAAGGCGCACAAAGACGCTTTAATTAATTAATTCAGTTGAAGCGCAACGCATTTCTGCGTGACCATCATGTTTTGCGGAGTAACGTTAGGGGCTGTGTTCCACGTTATTTTTATCATTCCCACGAATTTCAGTGGGACGTTTATTTGAAAGCAGGCTTTTTATTCGCATTTGACGTGCACTGGACTCTCTCGACATTTTGAATTGTAGGGAAAAGAAAGAAGTAATTGAGATTTGCATAATTCTCAACACGCAGAAATGCGTTACACTTCACCTGAATTAATTAAAGCGTCTTTGCGACGTGCGCCTTCAACCGTGCAATCAAAGCACAAAGTCTCAATCACATTTTAGGTGAACTTTATTATTTTATTTGACCATGTTGCAATGTTTCAATCAAGATGAAACTTTGAGACAATGTTGTTCATATTATAAAGAAATGACCGTAAAAGTTTAAAAAAAATCTATCTCGCAGTTTTTGAAATATGTAGAAAAGTGCTAAAACTACAATATCAAGGACTCAGTAAAAAAACTACGGTTTCCTACAGAAAATCGAATCTCCAAAACTAAAACGAGAAACGCTTTCAAACTTTCATAGTTTCATCTCATACACTAAACACGCATTTTGGCGTAAATTTGAGATTGAGAAATTAAACTTTTATAAGCTTAATTGAGGAATTTGTAGATGTGCTCATACACATACAAAATCAAAAGTTCGAAATGTTTTTCTGATTTACTCAAAATCGGCTTGACAAAATTTTCTAATTTTTAGATATTTTGTTTGCCATATGTCATAGTTTATCGTAATAGTTTTGATTTTTCTAGATGCCATTGCAATCGCTCGGAATTTAGACTTAAGCGATTTCAATTTTTCTCGTTTATCTCCGCAATTTTAAAACCGATTTTTAAAATTGTTGCACTCTTATAAACTTCAAACTTTGTACAATATTTTGTGTAAGTTTCATTCTAATTCAATAAAGGAAAGTTAGTTAAACGGCCGCTCAAAAACGGACGGTGCGGCTACACGGAAACTGGAGGGAAACACCTTAATTTATTATCAGTGCAGTTGCATGTAGATATGAGTTACTGTGTATAGAATGCCAATTTTTGTAATTTTATTATAGCCATGTTATTATGTTTAACCTGTCATGTGATAAAAGACCACAACTCCAAGTAAAAAGCCACCACATGGGTTAGACACTGGATCCCCCTCCGAGCTCACCCACACGGGATTTGTCAAGTATTTTTCACTTGATGTCAATAGGAATTGAACAATTCATGACTGCTATAGCCAACCTGGTAATGTACCACTTCTTTTAACATGTGTGAGATACTCAATAATTATATTAAATCTTCCTTTGGTAAGCAACTGTACCTGTGAATAAGAATTTTCCAAAGTCGAATCCTACTCTTTGTTACGCTTGGTAAAAAAAACACTCTTGTCAAGTTTCTCTTATTCATGTAACAACAGGCGAAACATCTCCTAAACCAATTACTTTCTTAGATCATGAATTTTACAATGACTATGCTCAAAATGATAGCTATCCAATCTCTTTACATAATTGAACGTGTTGCTACTAAAGTTTGTAGTTTTTATGTTGAACCTTTAATCAACAACCTGTAAATAATGTAATAGAATTTCTCTGATGGTCAGATTAGTATGTGTGTGCGAGACTTCTAGTGTCAATAAATAAGCTACGTCTCTAAACTGTTCATAACACAGAACAACTCAAAAGACTACACCACCTTGACAGATTAGTAAACATTAGATTAGTAAATTATAAACAATGATTCTCTTTGGCGAAAAGTTAACACCCAAAACAAAGTTAATTACCAACACAGATGTGCATTGGTTTGCTATAAGCCACTGCAAGGGTACTAAGGCCACATTGGTATGCTGCAAGCCACTGCAATGGGCACTAAGGCCACATTGGTAGAAGCTGGAGTTACCCCTTGAACTGCCAAAAAAGAGACAAATAGAGATCAGGTCAATTATTAGTAGCCATGGAGTGCCCCACTTCAATTATTATAAAATCTGGATCTGCCACTGAATTGCGTATAGCACACTGCATTGCTTACAGCACACTGCATTGCTTAAAGCATTCTAATGCACACTTGTGATTTAATACTCTGAACAGCAGCTTCTGAATCTCTTTATAGTGGCCAATTTACCTTATCAGCTCATCTGATACCAAATTTAAGTGGGAAAAAAGTATGTTACGCTATATTGTCTGTTGTGTTAAGGGAACATATTTATTACATTGTACATGGTCGTACATTATTGATGTGATGATAATTGATAATTATTTTAAAATTATAATTTTATTTTTGACAAGTATTTATACAAACAAGGTTTGAAGAAAATTATGAAAAATCTGTTTTATTTTTGTACAAGGATTACGTTTCTGTTCAGTTAGGAACTCTCCAGATGATTATAAAATTGCTTACAAATGTAAATAATAATAGGAATAATACGACTTTTTACAGTGACCTTATTTATTAAAAATTGTATTAATATTGTCAGTATTGTGTTTTTGGTGCACACTTGTAAAACCCTGATGAAACAGGTGTGACATTGTTGCACACATGTTGCAATGTGTTATGTTTTTTAACCTCCCTGTTGTGAGATGGTGCATGCAACATGTGTGTTGCGTTTTTTCACCGCCCTGTTGTGAGATGCTGCACGCATCATGTTGCACGCATCATGTTGCAATGTGTTGCATTTTTTGATGACCCCGTTGAGATGCTGCACGCATCATGTTGCAATGTGTTGCGTTTTTTGACCACCCTGTTGTGAGATGCTGCATACATCATGTTGCAATGTGTTGCGTTTTTCGACAACCCTGTTGTGAGATGCTGTATGCATCATGTTGCAATGTGTTGTGTTTTTTGATGACCTGGTTGTGAGATGTTGCATGCATCATTTTGCATTTAGTTTGCTTTTAGTCAAACTATTCACACAACAGCATGTAGCCTGTGCATGTAACCGCAATAATTCCACTTTAGGAGTTAATGTTATGGAGGCACAGTGGTGTAGTTGTGGTTAGCGCATTGGACGAGTGATCCAAAGGTTGGTGGTTTGTGGTCTGGTCCCGGCCGTCGTGTTGTTTCCTTAGACAAGAAACTTTACTCCATTGTTCTCTCCACCCAGGTGTATAAATGGCTACCGGTGACAAAATGTTGAGGGTTAACATGCAATGGACTAGCATCCCATGCAGAGGGGAGGTTAGTTGGTTTTTGCTACGGAAACCGAGTTAAGCTCTGGTCGAGTGGGCCACCTGTGGCTCGTGTGCGACGTTACTGGGTAACCTGTATAACAGAGGTGTTTTCTTCTTTGACCCCAATCTTGCAACCAAGGTCAAACAAGCACATCATTAAAAAATGTTTGCCTATTTTGTTAACCCATTGACTCAAAATTTCGCAGAAAAGGGCAATCCAAAACGTTGTTTGCCACAGGCTTCCCAAGCTACATACGTGGTGTATGCGACAGCTTGTGTATACAGAGAAATGTATGGGAAAATCACGGATTCTCTAAAATTGGGTAAATAACTATCTATTTTGAAATAAAGTTTACCTACCTCAATTGTGTCATTTACTTGTGTCTTGTACCGAATTTGAAGCCATTCCGACGCCATTTAGCGAAGTTATTCGAAGTCAAGGGGTCGTTGTCTCCCCTTTTTAGAAGGGGAGACAACGACTTCGAATAACTTCGCTAAATGGCGTCGGAATGGCTTCAAATTCGGTACAAGACTCAAGTAAACGACACATTGGAGGTAGATAAACTTTATTTCAACATAGATAGTTATTTACCCAATTTTAGAGAATCCGCTGTCGCATACACCACATATGTAGCTTGGGACGCCTGTGGTTTGCGAAGCAAAATTTTTTTCTTTGTTTTACTCCCCGTTCTTTTTCGTTCTTATTCAATTTTTTTCCATCATTGTTGGCCTTTCACTAGACTTTATTTATGATGTAAAAGTTTCTCAGAAAACGCAGAAGAAGGGGAACTTTTTTAACAAGAAGTGGCAAGTGGTTTCCTTCAATTTTGCCAGTCAAATCTGACAGGTTTTTCGCGTGTAACTCTGGCCCAATTCACGAGATCTCTCTCATTTGGGCACCTTTTGAAAGATTTCTTCCTTCTGCGTGAGTTAGTTACCAAAGACATCTTTTCTCATAAAACGCGATGACGTCACAAATGGTAGAAGAACTGTGGTTCCGTCACGGGCGGTTTCGGGCGTTGTAGGTGTCACTGGGTTAATACAAAATGTAAAAACTGGATAAATAAAGCCAATGAGATTTAAAACTCGTCCTCAGGCATCACTCCTTGCTCTAGACCAGTGTGAGTGGTATCGAGGGATGGATACAAAGCACAAGACCTAGTTTTTCATCTTTCCATAAAGGCCTGTACCTTATTTCCTCATTACTACTGGTGCCAAGGTAAACAGATCTGAGTTTCCATTCAAGGGCCAACAATGAAATTGAGACCAAATATGTTCTCACCCAATGCCTTAAACGGTGGTCATTAAACTTTGAGGTTGACAGCTACACAAGGAAAATATGCAGTTACACTGACTCAAGACAGCCAAACTGCCAGTCATCTTCACCACAGTTGTCTGCCCACCATATAAATACAGAAATAGGGAACTTAAAACAACAAGCAGCAGCAAGTACTCTTTTAATTTCCAGTTTGTTGAATTTGTTTAATGTGACTGAACATGACTGTCCAGGAGCTGAATTCGTATGGATGGCTTTAAGTACAAATATTAGAGAAAGGAAAATTAACTGTCGTGTTACATTCTCATCAAAACCTATATTACAATGTTGCAGGGAACAGTGAAGAAATGTACCAAAATATTCAAAACACAAGTGCAGAACCATTGTTTTTGCTCACTAAACCTTTTGTTTGATTTTTGAGCCATTCTTGCTGCCTTAACCTTTGTCCTGGCCTCATCTTTATCACACAAAAAATGACTCAGTTCAACTTCATTTTATTAGTTATTTTATTTTTGTATTTTATGAGTCATATATTGTTTGGATTACAGAATCTGACACAGCGAATTTCCAACTTTAAGTTGGATATAATGTATTACAGTGGAGGGCCTGATAGATCCTTTCAGAGACTACTTTGCAGCCCAGTCCACTAGCAAAACTGCAAGCAATCATATAGCCTGCAATACACCTCATTCCAAACTAGTGGCCATTTTACTATTCTTTTATATCCATGTTAATTAGCCCTCTTTACCTTGTCAGCATGTGCAAAATACAAAAGAATTTTCAAGCAAAAATGAGGCAGAGGGCTAATTAAAATACATTATTATTATAAAAGAATAACATTTCGGCTACCATTTGGAATAGGGCAAATACAGCTGCTTCTTATTGTTCCCAGCTACTTGGGGAATTCGTGTGAGATGTCTGCAGTTTTAAATTCTACACACAAAAGTAAATCTGTCCCAAATCCAGGCAGGAGAATAAATGAGACCAGTCTTGATGATCGCAATCTTGTCCTCTAGGTTTTTTCACTTTTCAAAATACTTTTAAGACAGGACAACAAAACATTGCCCTATGACCTTATGCAGTCTCACATTTTGAAAGTAAATACTAATTTATGCAACATGACTGGTTTCGTATTTCGAATTATGCCAAATTAGTTACAGGTGATCATTATGGAATTTTTCAGGGTAAACTGCAGATGCATTCTCACATGAACACCCCTAGCACCCAGGAGCGATGAGAGGCAGGTGTATTCGCAGGCAAACATTCATGCAGTGCAAGTCCTAAACATTATTGTACTTAATTAAACAAAGTGAATTTTTGTAATAAATTCTAATTTAAAAACAATGAAAATATTGGCACACAAAAATAGCTGAAACTATAAAATCAATTCAAATATTTTTATGGATCAAACAATATTAGAAGAAAATGAGGATTATTAATATATTATTAAGTAAACTTATTGTCTAATGCCTGGTAAAGGGCTAGATTTGTTGATGGTTTCTGTACACAACTAATTAGATAATTACGGTAACTTCCCTGATGGAGGTAAATATCTACAGAATACAACCTTTAGATTGGGTGACTGCCATACTAACAAACAGACTTCCACAGAAGCAGGGCATTAGCCCAAAACTTTTTGGATTTTTATATAAATTTTGGCACTTTAATTTCAAGAATTCTTAAT
Source organism: Cladopsammia gracilis (assembly GCA_022457155.1). Lineage (NCBI taxonomy): Eukaryota > Metazoa > Cnidaria > Anthozoa > Scleractinia > Dendrophylliidae > Cladopsammia > Cladopsammia gracilis. The sequence goes on along the minus strand of JAJGOT010000447.1, from coordinate 18,147 downwards.
TTTTCATATAAGTCCCACGATGGTTTGAATGACTGTTGCAACAAAATTAAGTGGACACCCAATAAAAGAAACTTGTCTGAGTTTATTATAATAACCTCCCTCATGACTGGAGCCTCTCAAAGAAGGGCACCTCTATAATCAGCAAAATTATTCATTTAATACCTCGGGCCTTAACTGACCAGGGGGGTATCCACAGAAGTGACAGGGGTGATTGTAGTACTTTTTGGGGGTTAAAATATGATTATAACATAGCTAACAGAGCCGCGCAATCAAATTCAGTATACGCAAGCGTGCTCAAAATCCCAATAGTGCATGCTGATAGCATGAGCAAATCGCAAGTGCCATTTTTGTCCGTGATTTCTTTTTCAAAAATAAAGAATTTTGTATTTAAACTGCAGTAAAATAAAACTCGAGCTTTCAACAGAATATTTGAAATAAAACCAAATTATTCCTATTTTGCTTAATATTTCATTTACCGCGAACAATCACTTCTGATATTGTTGTCCGTTTTTCGCGTCGGATTTGATGCACAATTCCACCGCTATGTTATAAAACAATTGGTTCATGCTTTTAGCTGTGCACTATTGAGTTATGGAGCAGGTGGGAAGTTTGGAGAGCACTCAAGAAGCTAGAGTCTTCTTTCGTGCCGAGTCCAAACTTCCCACGTGCTCCATAACTCGATAGTGCACGCTAAAGCATAAACTAATTGTTAATTAGCGGTTTGGAACCACTAAGGGGATTTGAATCAAAATAACCATGTTCCCTTTAGGGTATTAAGCCAGAAAAAAAATGCAGACAAGGACAACTCTTTAGAAAGAATTGGGGTAAACATTTATCTGAGCCACACACACAAGTTACTGGTACCTTTTCATGGGTTGTTTTCAATATGTCTGACAATCACCACCATCAATTTTATATGGTAGTACCCCCTCCCCCACTAGAGTGGGATGCCAATTGTACAGTTGAACCTACTAAGCTGAATGTCTGCATTCTGGGGGGGGGGGGGGGGGGGTAAGTTCTAGGATTCTAGAACTTAAACAAGTTTTAGTTTCTTTGGGAACAAGTGAACTACTAATAGGCAAGGCACTTCTGAGCCCCAGCTAATTTCACAGACAAACAAGGCAATGCTACCAATAGAACTGTTTTTACCCCTGGCTACTTCAAACATTAGTGACAGCCCTAAATAGGTGTCCATATAACATGGGTTGAGTAGACCTATGGAGTTTGATCCTCCTGGGACCAAGTGTGTGTACAATAAGGAATGATGAGACAAGGTGTCCATTCTACACAGGCTGAGGTTACTAAATTTGGTTTCTCTACAACCAAGTTAGTAAAATGTTTTAAACATGGCAGTGTCTGTAAAGAAATGTTCCATTGTATTTCCAAGTTTGGCTTATCAGGGTTGCATAATTCAGTGGCAGATCCAGAGTGAATGGGGGTGGGGGGGGAGGGGGGAGTGAAAAAGTTTTGCCTCCCCCCCCCCCCCCTGATGTACCACTGCAAACATTTTTGCATTCAACATCTTATCAGGTGTGTTTCAACTACAAATCAATCATATTATTTTTCTTACGAAAATAAAAGAATCCCTTAATGTCAAATGCTACAGTTTCAATACCTGAGGCCAAACGTCTAGTTTCTCTGTCCACACTAACTCAACAAAACTTTAATATGAGTTTATTTAAAGCAGGTTTTAAATTGCAATAGTGGAGACTTTTATGACTTGCATACAATGTTCATCTTAAGAGACATCAGCTATCAAAGTCTTGAAGCAGACCGGTATAAAGTTAGGATTATGTCTGTGAATTCTGTGGGTCGTCCAATCCATAACATGCCTTTTTTTATTCCATAATATAGCTTCTTATGATACATGTTGTTGCTGCTGCTGTTGTTGTTGTTGTTGTGTTTCATCATGATGTGTTTGTTGTTGCTGTTCTCCTTCCTTATTAATATGTTGCAGAACTGTGTCTGCTGCCTGCTGGTAAACAAATGAAAAAAAAAATGGAAATAGAAAAACACTTGACATTATCATATGGCAAACTGGTCCACGGTGACAAGAAACATTCTGATTGGCTCCCTGAGTGGTCTGAATTTCACAATATGGACAGCTAAGATGGAACACTCGCAAAATCATTTTGCCAAATTTCTTCTAATGAAACGTCATTGAGCAAAAGAAGGCGTTAATTCTGTTAACCCTTTCACTACCAAGAGTGCCAAAGATCAAAATTTTAAAAAATCCCAAATTTTATTTGGTAAAATATTGAAAAACAAATGGTACCATGCAATGGAATCATTGGAACTACCGAAGAAGTTTCATTTGAATGGTCACACAATAGGATTTCGTCCACAGACTCAAATGTTAGAACTACACTACGTGTCTCCATAATTGACTCAAGGAGTTAAAGGGTTAAGTTAAAACATTTATCCTTCTGTCAGGTTGACAATATTTTTTAAACTATTTGCAAACTGGCCTGACAATGCAATGTATATGTTTATTCAATCTGCTTGGGTAATAATCAAACTTAAATAAAAACACCCACCCACCTGCACAAGTTTACTGGCAACATTAGCAGCAGCATTTGTTGCATGCTGTTGGGCGGCTGCTTTTCGTTTCTCCTCCTCCTCAAGCTGTTTCTCAAACTCCGCTAGTTCCTCATCAGTGTATGGATGCTCATCTTCTACACTTTTCCACCCTTCATCCTTCTCAAATTCATCAGATTTACTGGCCCTCAAAAACTCATCCATTGACACAAAACCATCTTTATCTTTGTCAATCTGGATAAAGGTACATGTAGATGAAGGAATTAAAAATTTGCAGCAAATCTTTTAGCCAGAGACCAAAGAGACCAGACAGTACACTTCACAATAAATTTGTTAAAGAAAAAATGGAAAATGTGCAAGGAAAAGATTTTAGTTAACTTAGCAGACTACCAAATAAAACAGTACTTATATTTGTATTAAGTGTAATAATGTTATTTTCCTTTTTTTTTAAATTGTTGTAAACTTTAAAGATTGCCTTTGCAATGTGTGATTGTGAAAATAAAAAAATATATAAAAAAATAACTCATTATTAAAGAAATAAAAAACGCACCGAGTGCATTATTGAGTTATATAAGCACGCAGGAATTTTTAAGAACACGAGCGAAGGGCAGAGAAGCAAGAGCCAAAGGCGAGTGCTTCTCGCACTTCTCGAGTGTTCTTAAAAATTCCCAAGTGCTTATATAACTCAACAATGCACGAGGAACAAGTTTTTTTATTTCTTTTATAAAATAAAAACGGTTATAATGAACCTTACGTCACGCGCGTGCTTTATCGAGTTATAATGAACTCGGTTTAACCAATCATAGCGCGCGCATTTCCTTGAGCATTTTATAATATTCCATATAAAAAAGACAGTATAGTCCAACCTACCCACTCTGGTGGGTGTCTGGGACTAAGAAAGCTACTGTCCCCCCTCCCCAGTAACTACTGTGCCTTTCGCACACCTAGTTACCATATTTTCAGCATTTTAGGATTCGAATGTCTTAGAAACCACACAAAATAAATACTGTAAAATCATGTGAATTTTCCCTGTGTGAGACCTAGATTACCTCCTGGGTTAGAGACTTACTATAGCTTTAAGCCCTGGTCAAACAGTGCACAATAGTCCATGAAATGATAGTAAGAATCATGATAGTCAATGATAGTTAAAACTTGCACTGTCATTTGACCACCAACTATCATTCGCTGTCATTCACTTTGAACATGTTCAAAATTTTCATGACACTGCACACATGATGTTTGACCAACTATCATGCTCTATCATGCACAGACTGATCACAAAATAGTAGATAAATGTTTTAAATCATGCCTCTTACCCCAACTAACATCAACTGTCATGCACTGTTTGATCAGGGATTTACATGTAACAAATTACCTCAGACATAACATGTTCTCTCATTCTTGCAATCTCCTCATCTTTTTCCCTTGGATCAAAGTCATCATCTTTTTCATCGTAAAGTTTGTCAACCTAAAGGACAAATAAGCCAGGTCAAATTGTTAGAATTCAGAAGAGGTGCTTGGAAAAGTTAAAGCCCTTTGTCAGAGCAAAGGACTAACATCAGAACAGGGCTTGGGTCTAACAGTAGCTAACTAGCCAATTATACTAGTTAAAATTCACCATTAGCCAATTTGGCTACTAGAATCAAATTGTGAATACCGGTAGGTTTAATTTAAGTACAAAGAGATCAGAAATCCAAATGTCATCCACCAAGATTTTATCTTCTACTACACCATAATCTTTACAGCTAATTTTCCTGCAGTATGCAGACCTGGTGTAGTGGCTGGGTTCCCTGTTTCCTTTTGTTTTCCTGCCTTTAGAGGTCATTTGACCTTGTGTTTAGCTTGCTTGCTTGATATGTTTTAGCGAGTGTTTGCAGCTTGGGCATTCACTCAAAGTAACGACCAAAGTTGATCAGTTTCAATGCATTGACGACTGTATTGTTTGGAACACTATCTTCATGTATTGGCACGATTCAAGATTGTAGCCATCCTTGCAGTATTGGAAAAAAGCTCTGTAAACAAGAGTGAATTCATCGCTACACCTGGGTTTTTCAAACATGATTTGCCCACCATGATTTGGGTGTCATGGGTTTGATTTCACCAGTTATGATTTGCCGGTCATGATATGCACATTGTCAGGAAATAGTGTATAATTAATCATTAATTCATTTTCAAGTTGTTTTTTATATGTAACACTTTCCTTACTCAGCCTATTAGCATGCTATTGCTAGGCTGGCCTAATCAGCCCAAACAACCTGAGTTTAAATAAAGTTATCATCAAAGAAATTCACAGATATTGTTCTTTGTGGATGTTGCCATTTCTGGAAGTAAGTATTTACTCTTTTAGCTCATTTTAAGGGTAGATTTCTTCATCATTGTCTTATTTTTTTTTTTGCAAATCATGACAGGCAAATTGTAGCTAGGTTTGCACACAGCAATGAAATTGGCCGTCAGACATCCTTTGACTTGGCTTGAGTTTATACATATATTTCATTTAGTGTGACAGTTTGAGTGAAACTGTGGTTATGTTACAGAGAAAACCAAGTCAAGCCAGTGAAAATTCCATTTTGGCTTCTACAATAATAAATTGTTTTACATGTACAAGCCATTAGCCTAATAGGTTCAAATGTTAGTCTCGAGTACTGCAGAATGTCACCTTTTGAATCTCTATATACATGGCCAATACATGTCATCAACTCAGTTGATGGTAAAGTTACAATATAGAATGCACTTACTTCCTTAATAAACAGAGCCTCCAACTCTGATGTGTCCAAATAATCATCGCCATTTGTATCTGCATAGAAAAGCAACACATGAACATTTTAATCCAAAATCCAAGAAATTAAAAATTCCAAATTTCATTTTGTAAAATATTGAAAAACAAATGGTACTATACGCATGCAATAGCAGGGTTGTCAAAACGTTTTAAAGTAGGCAGCTAAATTCGAAAAGTAACCATCTGGACAATCGAGCACCAAAGGCGCGAGGCTCTAGGGGGGTCTGCTGGGGGAATGCTCCTCAGAAAATTTTTAAATTCAGATGCCCTGAAATGCTATTTTCAGCACTCTCCAGGCGATTACACAAAATCAAAAGTGAATAAAAGGTGTTTTAAGGATTTACACATTAAATTTGCTCATTTTTTTTTCTGCCAAGCAGAGTAACCGGCCGATATGACGAAGTAGGCCGCGATTTTCACCGGCAGCCAGCTACTTTTGACCACCCTGAATAGTACTGCCAATTCTCAAAGAGGTTTCATTTGAATGGTTACACCATAGGAGTTCATCCACAGACTCAAAAGTTAGAACAAATGGTACCATGTAAAGTACTGCTGAAGAGGTTTCATTTGAATGGTTACACCATAGGAGTTCATCCACAGACTCAAAAGTTAGAACTACATTACATGTCTCCATATTTACTCTGGGAGTGAAGGGGTTAAAGAATACAATTTAGGACATTTATTGTAAGAAACACTAACCTCTCTGTGTAACTACTTTTCGTAAGCGATATTAAAACGGAAAACAATGCAGTAATACTCACCATGAAGCTTAAAAAATGTTCTTGGATCAAAGTCCTTTGCCTCAAGACCATCTGTTTCTTCCCAAACCTGTTCCAGTTGAGCTTTACTTCCCTGTAGAAAAATTTTAGTCAATCATGAAAACCACAGGATACATTGTTGTAATTCATTACCATAGAATTACATTGGGGACCATTACTTTTATGCAGGACAAATAGGTTACTTCTTCTGGGTAGCCATTCCTATTGGATGGTTAAAAGATGTTTGAAATAGAATCCTAAAGTGTGATTTCACAATAACTAAATTTGTTAAACTACAGGATTTTTATGAGATTTTCAGTATCAACATCTAATTGCAATTTGGGGGTGAGAAATTGGCACTTTCATGTTCTAATGACTCGAGACAAACCCTTCTAAATTTGTTCTGTTTAAAACACAAAATTAAGAATCATGGGAATCATCAGAGCAAGTGTCAATATCTTTGCCCCAAAGCTACATCACATGTAGCTTGATGTTCAACAAAATAAACTCAAATGATTAACTAGGAGAATGGATATTAAAAGATTAAAAAGCTCAGCTTACTGGATGATGAAGTTTCTTTGATGCATTGTGGTGCTTCTCTTGCAGTTGTTGATATCTCAACTCTTCTTCCTTGCGTGCCTTTTCATCCAGTCCGTTGATATGTTCCTTTCGTTTATGTTCCTTTTCCATTTCATGTTTTTTAAATTCTTCTCTACGTTCCATATCTTGCTTATCCATTTCTTCATGGTGCTGCAAAAAACAGTCAAATCAACAAAAATGACTTACATGAAACTCATAAATAAAGAGAATTCACAGTTAACAAATCTTTCCTTTAGAAGTGGAAACTTGGTAACCATAGAACAGATGCTACTGAATAATCGCCGAGTGTGTAGTCCAATTACTAATTAATTGCATCAAAAATTGTATGTGGCTAAATGCAATTTAGGCAAAGTTAAACTCGAGTCTATGCAGTCAGCGGTCTGCTTCGTGACAGTACACGTCCTGCACAGCATCCTATGGGTTTTTTGCTTGTCTTATTTGTGTTTGTGTTACATTTTGCATTGTCGCATTAAGGCAGCTTGATACAGAACCATTGCCTTGCCATTAAGCAAATCATCGCGGAGTCTTGCCTGCCGCTGTCAGCCTTGGTGCACTTGGGTAAGTAGTTTTTCCACTGCTTTATCAGTGTGATGGTGCTTTGGTGGGGCTGCGCACAGGGGTGGTTCCCGCTCTCAAGGTTGCCTCCCTACTTGCCTTGAAATTGCATAAGGCCCCCCACCAGCTTTTCAGGCACCAGCTCCCAAACTCATCTATTGACAATGAGTTTAAAGGTAAAAAAACTCTAAGTGACCTTTATTCCACTAAAAATGTCAGGGACATTTTCTGTCAATTTGGAACCAGTAGAGAAATAGCAAAAAAGAACCCATTTAAGTGCACCTGATTGATGCGCACACAATGTGTCCCATTATAGCTATCCAATTACAACTTTTAATTGAAATTCCACATGACCGCACACCAATTATGTAAGAAATGTACGCACGCGGATGACCAATCACAACCAAGAATTTTGTTATTGATACAATTACATGTAAGACAACGGGAATTGACTACAAAGATGACAATGCCTCTGATTGTTAAAATAAACATGAAACTGGGAGCCAAATCGGAAGCAATAGCCAGACCAAAATGTCAACTGTATATAGTCAGACCAGTATTAAACACCCAGGGTGAAAAATTAAATGAAATAATGTTGGGGCAACCAAATCACATTGAGTGGCTGCCCAACTCAATATGCCATGAAACAAATCCCAAGGTTTACAAATTGGTGAAGTAACATAAACTAAAGTAGGCAAAAGTAAATTGAAATTTTAGCTTTATCGCTGCTGTTTAACTTTTCTTTCCCAAATGGATTGCTGCATTTGCAACATCATCAGTGATCACTTGTAAGACAAACAATCTCAAAGCATCTTGTATATATTTTTTTGTGGTATATGAAAAGAAATTACAGAATTATTTACCAGCTGAGCACGATTATTTCCTGGCAGGTTAAATCAATAAAATTTGATGATCAATGACAATCAATATCAATCAATATCAGTTAATCGATTGATACTGGAAATCAACGATCAATCGATGAGGTATGTTTTGTGATAATTGTGATTATCACAATGGGTCGAGATTGATTATATGGATTTTGAATATCATCGGTATTGTATTTTATTCATGTGGAAGATTTAATTAATGCCATGATGTTCAAATCAGAAATGAAATGATTTTATTTTGATACATAACAGAACAGTTGTACATGAAATTAAACAACAGAAACAATGTATTGATCGCCATCACTCAAAAACAAGGCAAGATTCATGCGAGCAAACAGAAAAGCTACAAAGATCAATTCGAAAAGCCGTGCAAGGACAACAGCTGAATAAATGGCTTCAAGCAAAAACATTGTCATGCAAATAGTTTTGAAGTTATCAAAATGGAGCGACTATTCCCACTATATAGGTGACCAAGTTGCCCACGATCATCCGTCACCTTAAAGGCATTGCCGCAATCTCCCCTTTTCTTTCTTACACAAATTTTGTCACCCATTTCAACAGAAAATGAACATTCCTGGTACCCTTTCACAATGACATCGATATCACTAGGGTAATTTTCTGCTTGCAATGCGGTGTGTCTTAAATAGAGATTTTGTTTGGGATTTTGTTACATGAGCTTTGAGAAAACATGCAACAATCAATGAAAATCGATAATTTGCATGACATTTTTTGCGATTATTGATGGCTCATCGATTGGCCAAAATCAATTGATATCAATAAACTAATGTTATCGATTGATATTTATTCCAATGATCGATTTCATTGATTTAACATGCTGGGATATTTGCACAGTTTCTTGTTCCACATATTTCCAACACTGCATTAATTTTATGGGCAAAAGACCTTTTGGGGTGCTCAGACCATCGGGAGTGCCATGCCATAGGGTTAACTGTTACTGATCCACAATGCATATCATAAAACACAGACTTATCTGCCACATAGTTGGGAATTGACTGATACATTTTTTGGAAAGATTTCCGTATACCGTAACCTCATAGATCATTTATGCATGCCATCTTAAAACTGAAACAAAAGCCAAAACAATAGAACTCCAAAAACAAAACAATAACGCATATATACATCATTAAAGTATGGGGTTATACAGAAATCTTACCCATTTTTCTTCCTGAGATGCAATTTATGTAAAACTGTCATTTTTGAAAATTAATTTCCTTAAAAAAAGCACACAAATTTCAGACAAGATATTCAATTGTTGGCGCACAAATCAAAGTATAAGTCAACAATTAACAGCTGAACAATTTTTCTTCCTACCATATATGTATTTATTTACTTTGCTTAACCGAGAGGACGAAGTTGAGAGTTATAATTAGAGGCATTTAACTAAATTATTACTGGTTATTACAATACCGTTACATAGGCTTTATCACTGATCCCAATATGAGCTAAAAAACAGCACAATGTTATTGGGTGTGTCTGAAACGAAGACCCAAAAACGAAGACCGAAGACCGAAGACCCCCTGGTCTAAAACGAAGACCCCCTGGTCTAAAACGAAGACCCCCTGGTCTAAAACGAAGACCCCCTGGTCTAAAACGAAGACCCCCTGGTCTAAAACGAAGACCCCCTGGTCTAAAACGAAGACCCCCTGGTCTAAAACGAAGACCCCCTGGTCTAAAACGAAGACCTCCTGAAATTATTAACGTAGTCATATTGTAAGATCACCTTGTCGCTAGTGGCCTAGTCTACGCGTTGCGTGACACCCCAAAAATCGCTGCATTTTAAGTGTTGTTTGTGTGAAAGCTCTTATATAATTATTTAAAAGGGAAATCCAAGGAGAAATGATAGAAAAATTCAAGAAATTGAAGCAGGGATGATTAGGCATGATGCATGGATCGATGATTGTTGATTGATTGGAGTCCAATTCGTCGAGACAAAAGCCGTCAAATTTCGTCAAATTAGGTTTCAGAAAAACCCAAAATAACCAGATGTCCCGCGCATTTCGACCTAAGACCTCTGAAAATGTAAGACCTCTGAAATAATTAACGTAGTCATATTGTTAAGATCACCTTGACAAGCAACTGCATTAATAGTCTCGGCTAGTCTACGCGTTGCGTGACATCCCAAAAATCGGCTGCGTAGGCTACAGCATTTTAAGTGTTGTTTGACCTGTGACCTGAGCGGAAGTCATTTCAAATGCAAATCCCTTGTGGTCTAACAGTTATCGATGTCTTAAAGGAAGTGTGTACGACGCCAGTATGTTAGCGCGAATTTGCAATTTTTTTTGTTTTCTCTTTGGCTCAATGGAGTCAATAAATGCAAGTCGTCGAGACAAAAGACAGGCGTCCAGTTAGATACACCCGGCCTGTATCCAGCTTATACAGCGATTATGCACTTGAAATGTCCTTAAACGCTCCCCCCCCCATCCCTCCCCCCATCCCCTCCCTTCCTTTCCAATTTCCCCGGAAATTTTGCAACCATCCAAGGCCAACTGCTAGCACCATCGAAGTAACCCTGCTGATTTCAACGAACATATCACGTTCTTATTAGAAAACAAAAATGTCATCCTAGTTTTGACAGAAATGAAGTTACAACTCACATTACAAATAGAAACAGACGCTTTAATATAAGGTAAGAAAGTAAATGCAGTTGCTTGTCACATCCCTGTCATCATCTGGCCACTAGCGACAAGGTGATCTTAACAATATGACTACGTTAATTATTTCAGAGGTCTTACATTTTCAGAGGTCTTAGGTCGAAATGCGCGGGACATCTGGTTATTTTGGGTTTTTCTGAAACCTAATTTGACGAAATTTGACGGCTTTTGTCTCGACGAATTGGACTCCAATCAATCAACAATCATCGATCCATGCATCATGCCTAATCATCCCTGCTTCAATTTCTTGAATTTTTCTATCATTTCTCCTTGGATTTCCCTTTTAAATAATTATATAAGAGCTTTCACACAAACAACACTTAAAATGCAGCGATTTTTGGGGTGTCACGCAACGCGTAGACTAGGCCACTAGCGACAAGGTGATCTTACAATATGACTACGTTAATAATTTCAGGAGGTCTTCGTTTTAGACCAGGGGGTCTTCGTTTTAGACCAGGGGGTCTTCGTTTTAGACCAGGGGGTCTTCGTTTTAGAGCAGGGGGTCTTCGTTTTAGACCAGGGGGTCTTCGTTTTAGACCAGGGGGTCTTCGTTTTAGACCAGGGGGTCTTCGTTTTAGACCAGGGGGTCTTCGTTTTAGACCAGGGGGTCTTCGTTTTAGACCAGGGGGTCTTCGTTTTAGACCAGGGGGTCTTCGGTCTTCGGTCTTCGTTTTTGGGTCTTCGTTTTAGACACACCCCAATGTTATTAATGTAGCTATCGTGGAAAATAAAAGTCAGCAATATTAAAAACTTCCCCAATTTTTTTGTCATGTTAAGTTCATATTTGCTCAGGAAGTTGAACAACAAACCTGTGTTTTCCCGACTTTTGTTTCAGAAAATTTATAACACCCTTACATTTATTCTATTAGTACAGCTTTTGACAGTTTTAATTGCCATCGCTGCTCTTACGAAAGAGATCCTATCTCTTACCTTCCATAAAAGTTTTTTGAAATCGTCAGGTCCGAAGAAATTGGGGTTATCATCATCAAATAAAGGATTCCAATACTCTCTTTCCTTTAGCCCATTTAAGTGATCGTTCATTTGTCGACGAATCATTCGCTGCCTTTCGATTTCCTGTCGTTTTAGTTCGTCGAGCTTCGTTCTTACATCGTGTTTAACAAGATCCAAATCATCTGCGACTTGTCCAGTTCTTAATTCGTCCTCAGAGGCGTTCAATAATTTTTTCACATAGTCATCGTCGTTCTCTAAAATTTCAATAACCTGCTTCAGGTATCTGGCGTATTCTGGATCGCCTTTTCCTTCGGCTTCGGTCTCGGTTTTCTTTTTGTCTTTCCGAACTGGAGGAGCCACACAAAGAACCGCCAGCCCGATTAAAACACAGCAAACAATCGCTGGCTTGTGCCACATTTCTAGAAAATTTTGCCACAGAAATCAAAGTTTTGATGCTTCTTGTAACTGCTACACGAAGATCACACAAATTTACACAAATTTTCAGACAGAAAAATCAAATCAAGGGGGAATAGACCGCTTGTTGATTACTGAAACGTGGCACAATGAGCGCCCGGTCTGTTCCGTCACATGGGCCAGCTGCACAAATGTCGGCCCTAGTACTCTGTCAGAGAAACCACTCCCGGTCGAACTCTTTGAGCTTACATTTGCCCGCTGTGAAGCGTATCAGGTTTACAAGCCTTATAGTATGGGATAGGGAATAGAAATCATAAAGTTTTGGTCTAGAATAGGGTATCATTTATCGGGAAACTGATCAGTGGTACGAAGATAAAGTTTCTGTAAAATAGCGAATCTGGAATAGGGTAGGGATTTTTTGTGTCTAATTAGGGTTGCAAAATTCAGCTGAACATGGGTAAGGATTTCAGAGTCCCAGCGGTCCCAGCGGCACGCCCCCACGCAAAAATATACAAAGTACCTGCGCGGGGTGGGGGGGGGGGGGGGAGGGGGACTCTGTTAACGAAATGCTTTCGCAAAATAAGGTTCAATCATTTCAACCTCGTTCCCAGGGTCTCTCATCTTCCCGCCCCTCTCGCTCCAGGGGGCGGGAAGATGAGAGACCCTGGGAACGAGGTTGCAATCATTTTTTTTATTTTAAAGCCATCAAATTTATTATTATTATTATTATTATTATTATTATTATTATTATTGTTGTTGTTGTTGTTGTTGTTTAGTAGTAAAAGTAAATTCTATATTTAGTTTATAGCTCGCAGACATCCTCTGGGCTTGCGTAGGAGGCTGTCAGTTATAGCTCAAGGCCCGTCGTCTTTTAATATCTGTACTCTGCCGGAGGAGGTTAAAATATACAACGATAATATTTATAAAAGGTTCAAGAACGTTCCAAAATCATTTTAAATGTTGATCATTCTTGCTTTTTAGCGTGTGCAAAAGTGTACTTGTTCAGTGAGTTGTACTCCAAAAAGTTGATATTCCATGTCTCTCTTTGATTTAACTCTTCCAGGTACTTCAACATGGGAAGATAACTCCTAAATACAATAATTCAACTCCACTTTAGGAGTTGTTGTGGTGGAGGCACAGTGGCACATGTAGCGGTTAGCATGTTGGACTTCCGATCCGAAGGTCAGGCCGTAGCAAGGCTAAAATAACTGGGGGAGGAGCAACAAATTGGCCAAGCACAGCTGCCCCCCGTAATAAGTAATAAGTAAAAATTTATTTAAAATCGAAAAAACGTATGGAGTGTTTACCCAAGCTTACCCAATCTCCCGAGCCAGAGGCTCATGTAAAAAACGCTCGACAATTAAGTTAAAATACAATTTAAGATATAAAACAAAAAAGAACTAATCTAACTAGTACTTCAATATACTATGCAAAAACGTAAGACAAATGTTTAAAAAATACGCCTATAGCTATATTAAAAAGTTATAAAAAAGTGAATGTTGAATGTATTGTGTTAATAATAAAAGCTAAAATTAGCGAAGATTAAGAAGTCCAGATCTTAGAGACATTTGCTACACTGACGACTGGTTAGCCTGTTCCAGGCGTTCAGATAGTGGGGAAAATCGCTCGCTTTTCTTCGCGCCTTCCCCAACAATTCGCGCTTTCCCCATTTTATCATATGACCCGTACGGCCCTGTGAACCTTTTCTTTACAAAACCATTGATGAAAGTCCCGTATGAGGGCCCGTACGCATTTGCGCGAGCGGGGCCGGAAAAAGCCGTACGGCCCTACTACAAAAGCGGACGGCCTCGCGCGTTAAAATTTCAAGTTATTTTGTCTCCAAATTGGTCATATGATAAAATACTTATTGACTAAGTTAGGTTGGGCCGGATGGGAAAATATTTGGCTCTCCGGTGTCTCGCTGCGCTCGGTCCGTACGCCATGACCTCGACCCAAATATTTTCTCATCCGGCCCTCCCACTTAGTCAATAAGTACATAATCTGAACGCCTGGAACAGGCTAACGGCTGGTAAATTTGGCGCCCTTGATTAGTCTACTTAATTAGTGATCGAGATTGTGTCAGTGTAGTGGCCAATTTGGAGGCAGCCGGTGTTGGTTCCAAACATGAGAAATTAAGTAAAAAATGAATTATGCTTGTGAAGACTGTTGTTTGATGGTTGTAAAACATTGAGACCACTGCTATGTATGTTAAATGATGTGTCGTCAAAAAATCAGACAACGACGACGGCGACGTCAACGAGGACGTAAAAAAGCAATATGTTTGGTAAGCAAAACAACAACTCTGCATTTTGGTGCATTTCTTTGCCGGCGTCCCTGCACGACTATACGACGTGAAATTTTTATGGAGGGCGTATATAACGGCCCTGTATATAGCGGTCACCGAACAACTTCCAAAAATCGTGCCTTATATTTACTGTAAAGTTTACCTGTATATAACGGACGTGGTCACACTTTAGACTTTCCGAATCCATAATTTCATTATTTTTTATCTGTAGATAACGGTCACCAAAATGGATTACGATCAAACTAATAGGCAATCGTGACAAGCCTTATTCAACAGCTCATCTGCAAGATGCTATCATTCCAGTGATATAGACCATGACTATCGCAAAAGACTTGGATCTTTATAGCCGTGAGGAAGAAACACTATCTCGCAAGGTCAGCAAGTTACTACTACCACTACCACTACCACTACCACTACCACTACCACTACCACTACCACTACCACTACCACTACCACTACCACTACCACTACCACTACCACTACTACTACTAGGAGTAATCGGAGATTAGGGTAGTGCGTTCGGCGGTTGAAAAGGGGGATTTTGTTTTTTTGGTTATTGGGATAGATGACTATGTCTATGGCATATTGTCAAATTAAGGGTTATTGTGTACAGTGAAACCTGTATTTACTCTGTGTATGAAGACGGTAGGGAAACTTTGGTAGCAGAAAAACAAATTAAATCCTTTGAAGTTTGTTGTAGTTTTCGGTAAAGAAAAGTGCTTGGCGGTCCCTTGGGAAAAGTGGAAAAAGTGCACCAAATTTGCATATGTCAAAACGGTAAACACGCTGGCGAAAGCAAAATTCTATGCGCTTCTACAAATTCTCCGTTTTCTTTGTAGTTTCGCTCGCCAAATTAAGATTAAGCTTTTCCAAACTCTCAGCCTTCATTTCCAAGTTTTCCACCGCGCTAAAAAATCACAGAAAGTTTGGAGTGTCTCCGGGAATAAATAAGCCGCGTTTGGTTTCGCGAGCGTTCCATCGATCCATCCGCATAATCTCCATCAAAGTGAGAAAAACATTCGTCGCTTGATTCTTGCTCGTTTTCTGGCTCGAATCTCGCTCGTGTCCGGCCATAAATTTTCGAACGGGATGGCTTGGATATGGTCCGATTCAAGCTCAGTCAAGCCATCCGAATGTCACAGCGGTACATATGTCTCCCTCTATTCTTGCTCAATTCTCGTTTGTTTGTCTCGTTCGTGTCAGCCGAATCATCGCCATGATTTGATTCTCGCTGATTAGCATATTTTATATGTTTTAGGACACACTAAGCGTGTTGTGCCAGCGTGTTGTGAGCGTGTAGTTCGGTGCTGGGTTGGGCAATTATTAAAAAAATAAATTCCTGCACAGGAAAGTAAAGAAAAAAATAATGCACAGCGAGCCAATGGAAAAAAAACAGGTATGGAACAATCCTAATAAAAATTCTTGCACAACATCAAGACAGACAAAATGGCAGCTAAGACATCGTCGTTATCCGAGTCAGAGTCCCAATCAGAATCACTTTCAGGGTCAACTGGCTTGTCTTCTGAGGTGGCCTCCTTGTCATTTCTGAGATAGAAATCTGCGGTGATCCTCTTCAATTTGTCTGGTTTCTTGTCAGCAGTTGGAAGTTGGTGTACCTTGAGGTACTTGTCCAGCTCTTTTACTTTCAGTTTGCTCAGCTTTCTAGATTCAATTCAATCAGACCAGTTATAGTCCTGGTACTGCTTGCCCTCCTTAATGGTTCGATTCAATCTTCTCTCTTTTTCTCTGATACTAGCAACTGTTGCTAGCTGTTCCAAATGCTTAACATAGCTAACAACATGCTTCTCTTCAACACAAAATTCTTCAGAAAATGTTCTCAGTTTCTCACAGTTGCTTGATGAGATGGATCCATCCTTGAACAACGTTCTGATATTTGCCCTAGGGGCAAGATCATCTATGGCTCTAGTCTTCCCATCGATCGTTCTTGGTGTCTTGGAAAGAGGAAGGTAGTGACCTGCATTGTCAGGATCTGGGTAAGGTGCAGGAATTCGTGAAAACTTTGGCCCAACCCACTCTGCCTTTCCGCACCTGTTGCACAGGTGCACTCCATGTATTACTGAGACTACATTTGTTATATCTGTAAACCACGTGATATAGCTGAGTTGCACAGGTCATTAAATTGTGGAGTTGAAAACCATCCGATCTTTTTGATGATGTCATGTGCTGGTTTTGAAGTCACAAATTTTCAGAGCCCACCCCCCCCCCCCCCCTCCTTACCCAACAATTTTTTCAGCGCCCCCTTCGGGTGTCTAAAAATTTTCGGAGCCCCCCCTCAATATCTTCATCCCCCTCCCTTGTCATATTAAATGAACTTTCCCTAAGTTTCTTGTTTATCGTCGTCATGGTAATATCGATTTTACCAGAAAATATATCTTGTCAAACTTCAATTCAAAACCAGTTAGTGGTGAAAATTTCACGTTGATCTGATTTGGAGAAGACCGCTTAAAAGCCGATTGAAAAATGTTGGTATGGTCTCCAGAAAACTGTATCGAACCACCTTAAATTCAGTTGTTTTGATTTCTTTCATCGGAGACATCTTGGCCTCGATGAGCTCTTAATGGTTCGCGTTTTGCTTTTAAACATAAACTTATGGAGATTTGAATAAAATTTTTCGAAAGAAGATTGTGTTGTCCATTTTTATGTGTTTGTTCATTCATTACATAGGTTGAAAAGCGATTTTATGTAAACAAAACAAAACAAGACTTGCATTTTATAGTTGTAAACTTCACTCGCGTGGTCTTATAGACCACTTCCATAATGGCGGCCGATTTATTTGTTCTTTGATATGTATGTTAATAGGCCATTTCCGAGTTGCTTTTTGTCTCGTTATCAAAGCGAGGCTTGGTGCACAACCTTTCATATGAAAATTAGTTTTCATTCACATGTAAATAAAACTAATTTTCACATGAAAGGTTGTGCACCAAGCCTCACTCTGATAACGAGACAAAAAGCAACTCGGAAATGGCCTATTAGCCTCACTGGACTCGGTAACATGTGCAAAATTCAAAAGAATTTTTATTCTAAAATGAGGCCAGTGAGGCTAATTAACATACATATAAAAGAATAAATAAATCGGCCGCCATTATGAAAGTGGTCTATGCAAATATGTTTGTGTATTTTTTGCAATTTTGTTTTCCAAATCAGTTTCTCGGACAATTTTTATAAGCAGCAGGTGTATTTTATTTGGAAATTAGTCGTACTAATTATTATAGACGGAGAAAAAGTTGTTTTTGTGAACTTTTGTACGGTCTAATATACTGTGCAAACAGTCGCGTAAGTCTGTTTTTGAGAATTGCTAAAATTAAAAGATAGCCCGGTCGTCAATTTTATTCTTGTGCTTCCGACCTTTCACCTCAGTTAAATTTATCATCGGCTTTCTGTTCAAAGAGCGACGCTGTTAGGCTCAGGCTATCTATATATATTTCTGACCCCTGTTAACTAATAACTGTGATAGTGAACGAGTTTCTGGAAAATGGCGAGTCTGGAATAGGCGGTCTAGGATAGGGTAGGGTTTTTCGGTGTTTAGTCTAGAATAGGGTGGCAAAATGCAGCTAAAATGGTCCTAGTATAGGTTAAGGGTCTCAGAGTCCCAGCGGCACACCACACCAAAAATTTGCAGCGTCCCCCCCCCCCCACCCCCCACCCCCACCCCCCCCCCCCCCCCCCCCCC
>JAJGOT010000446.1:677500-718901 GCA_022457155.1 Cladopsammia gracilis | reverse complement strand
AACATGAGCAAATGTTTCTGTGAAATAGTTCTTGAAATTCAAATGGACATAAGTAGGCAACTGCAGAATATAGCAAACCTCTCTTGCTTGGCCTAAAACATGTGATGTAGAGATGTCAAACAGTTCAAGAAGAGGCCCATAATATAGGAACATTCTTGAATAGTACTTGCAGGCGACATTTCTTTCACATGATCGCTCAATCCATTTCATGAATGCATCATACAGCACATCATTGTGGTTCCCTGACTTTCGCAGGTTACCTGCCCTATCTCTGGGACCTGGATAACAATCACTTTTAGCAAATTCAATTACAGCAGCCATTCCATGACCTAGCACAGTCTCGCACTGCTTCTTTAATTCGATCTTGATTTCCTGTCTCAAATTTTTTCTTCTTAAAAACATCAGAAATGAGCTTTGGTCTCTTCATGACCTTGTTGGCAATGTAGTGAAATCCCCCAGGTCCTTGTTCTTTAAAACAGGCTTCACAAAGGTATCCTTTGGTATGCAGATCACCTGGTATTATCCCTGCCCAGTCATATGCCGAAGCTCTCCCCATCACTCCCCTGATGGTTTTGCAGGTGCCTTGATCTCCTACTAAGCCTGTAACAAATCCTGGGGAGTTACGGCCCACCTGTGTTACTGGTTCTTCAGAACCATCACTGATGAGATTATCTGTTCTCTTAAAGGAGTCATCATAACCTGATATGTCATCATCCTCACTATCTGATGTTTGTGGGTTCAGTACTTTATATATTTCAGCCAGTTGCATTTGTTCTGCAATTTTAAGTGGGCATGGAATGTTTGTGAACAAAGGCCCTCTCACACAAGCTCTGTGATTAACCAGAAGTTCACAGACCTGTTTGTTCTTTTTTATCACTGCTATCACAAGAGGTGTTGCACCACACATTTCCTTTGCATTTGGGTTGCAGCCAGCTTGCATAAGGCAACAAGCAAGGTCATAGTTTCCTTGTTCCACAGCCATATGTAACAAGGTACGACCAAGATGGTCTCTAACATCCAGGTTGATATTGCTCAAGTCTTGAATAACACGTTCCACTGAATCAGTTTGTTTAAATTGCCACACCTTGTCTGCAATGTTATTATACAGCTCAGTGAAAGCTTGATCACATTTTGCAAAGCGACTCTTAGCTTGCTGAATAGTTGTTCTATTTTCATCATCAGAATCACCTGTAAGCTCATCATCACTATCATCATTTGTTGTTAACTCTTGTGAACTGTCAAACTCTTTTTCTGTTGCCTCCAAGGTTTTTAATAAGTCAGCCATTTCATCTCTGTGTTCATATAACATAATTAAAAACTCAACATGCTCCCTGGCTTTTTTAAGGCTGAAATTCTTGTTCCTTTTGTCAAATGGCAATGTTTCCAGTTTTTCCACTTTATTGCAAAGACAAAACTCCTCAGCAAACTGATCAAGAATTACACTTGTACCTGTAAGGGTTGCATTATTTTCCAGTGAAAGAGGTAATATGTGAACATCAGTCTTTACTGAAGACATACTTGTGTCAAAAATGCTTTCAATGCTGGGAATGCTCAATTTTACATTCTGTTGGGTACAACAATCAGCATTTGACAACCACTGGTTACATTCTTTTTCATTCATGTCACAAATGGATTTTTCATGTGGTGGAATCTTGTTCAATCCATCATCAAGCAACTGAAGAATATAACTTTTACTGAACTTCTTCCAAAGTAAAAAATGTTCATTACAATTTTTCAATTGTATATTGTTAGCATTCCACCCTACCACATTGTCCTGGCTTTGAAGTGAAGTGTCAGGTATACTTAACAAATCCTCAATGCCAGTGATGTCTGGGTTTAGTAATCCTCTAACAGTGAAGTTCCACATGTTCACCTTGGGCACCTTGAACAACCTATGGTGCCTTTGATATCCCCTGTGAATGTTCACATTGTCCAGTAGCAAGAACAAGGGTTTCTCGGCTGGTATATTTGAGTGCAGTTTGTCAAACTTTTTTTTGTTGTACCTGTCCAGGAATGACATAAGAGTGTCCCAGTGCAAAGTCAATCCAACTTTATTCAGCATATTTACCATTCGTGTTCCAGCTCCATAAGCAACCAAAAGAATAGTAAATACTAATGTTACATCATTTTGGCACTGATTGTTTCGCAGGCTCATCAACAGGCTTAGAGAGTGAACTGCCCCTTTCTCCTTTCTTCTGTCATCACTTGGGAAGAGAGTCTTAACAATGTCAAAGAGGAAAGGAAACTTCTCTGCAACATTGTTTACAAGATCTGTAAAAATCTCCTCATTGATAAAAACCTCCTCACCACTTCTCAATCCAAAACTTAATGTTTTTGATAACAGGTCTACCTCCTCTGTAAGTTTCCTTTTCTCTAACTGAGAGAGTGTGGATGAATTCTCATTAAAAATTGAAGTTCACGCTCATAGATCTTGTCAAGTCTTTCTGAATGAGAAGTTAACAATTCAGTTTCTCTTTTGTAGGCCAACAAAAGTGCTTCCAAGGCATTGGCCTCTCCAGCGGCTACCTTGGCAATAATATCCTCGAGAAGTTCATTACCTCTTCTTCTGGACTCAGCAATAAGGACTTGGACATTAGCTATTTCACTTTCGGCATCCACAGTAATTGTTCCTGATTTATCATCTTCACGGTTGAAAGAAACTGCTTTTCTGATGTTGGAATAAACCCCTTTTCTTTTATTTAATTTTGAAGAAGGGAATGTTTTTGCTACAGCACGTGTGCCAAGCCCTTTCTCTTTTTCAGTTAATTGTAAAGTACGGAGAACAGCTTCTTGGGTAGCTTGTTTTCCAGGGCTTTCAACAAAATTTTCTCTGAGGACAGATTGCCATCTTTCTCCCCTTTCCTTGCAAAAGCGCCCACTTAATTTCTGCTGTGACCGTACGCGTTTACTGGCGGGCTCAACCAATGCTTTTGATGGTGTCAATTCTCTTTTCTGTGATTCATCTAAAGAACCAAAGGAAGTTGTGAGGATTTCATTTAAAGGATTTAGACATAGGGAAATGGCTACTGAATGAGTGAAATATGAAAATAACCACTTAAAACAGTGAAGGAACATTTCAATAACACAAAGTATACAAAAGGAGGCACGGATGTACAAAATTAATTGAAAAAGATTAAAACGGATATGGATTTTTGAAAAACTATTAGGCGGATCAGTTTTCAACAACAACAACAATAAGCTTAAGTTTACTTTATTTAAAGTGGCACATACTCTTAGCTATATGGTTAACCTCGTTTGTTTGTAACTTTAAATTATAACGCCTGGGAGAGATATTTGTTTGTAACGAAGCTATGATTTTGTTATTTGGATCCATAGAATTAATTTTTTCGCTAACATTTGAGTTTCATAGCGATTATTTGGCAAACTAAACTCCGCTAAACTACGGCATGCTAAACTCGGCCGCAAGACTAAACCAGCTATTTAAAGCTTACATGTAGCTTAACTAAACGCTGAAATTAAACGAAATGCAACCAGTAGGAATAAAGACCAAAAACACGAAATACAAGAAGTATATTTACCTTCAAGAGACATCTCTTGGAGGGAAAAGTCAAGTGCTTCCGCCATTTTGACACTTGACCTCAGTCCAAAGAACAATATACAAGACTACTCCCCACAGTTTTAGCCATGTTCCAGGGGGGGCGCTTCGAAAACCACGTTTTTGCTTTTTTTTTGTAAATATGAAACTTTGTCTGGGAAATAACGGTCGCTACTTGTAGTAACACATTCAGCGCTGATTTTTGCCAAGTTTCAAACTGCCAAAGTCGGCGAGGGCTTAGAAATTTATCATTGTACCAGAAAACGATAAGGATGTTCGAGAAAACGGCAACCATCTGGCAGAGGTTCCCGCCCAGTGGATCTCTCGTCTTTTGCGCCTGCAACCACCTTGCCCAGCGGATTCTCCCCACACCGAAAACCCCTCAGGAGCCTCTGCGGAGGAGAGAGCAACCCTCCCAAGCACGTCCGCAAAGTCATTTGATCAGTCCACAATATATGATCCCTGGCATAGCCAGCCATTGAAGAATCCAACATTGAGGAGCCAACACCTCATCCAGTAGACCCAGTGCACCAAGCTGCTGACATTCCATATCATGAAGGGTGCTAGCGAGATAGGAAAGCAGAAACTAATCAACAACTGGGGATACAGCTACAACGTTAAAGAGGCAGCGAGTTAATGCACAGACTGGCAATGCACCATGTGACTTGTGGTAAGAAATTGATTCATCAAGTGAACCAAGAACATAGTTTAAAGTGGTACTAAAGTGGTACTCTTTTCGACTTTTTTTTACTTCAGTTTATCCAATGAGTTCATAATAACATAAATCGCTATAATTTAGAACGATATAAGCTCAATGAAGCTAGAAATTGCTGGCCGAAAACAGCCCAAAACCACCAAAAATCCGGCCGCCATTACTCAGTTTAAAAAGTCAAGCCCGTGATTATTCTAGAAAGCGGTCTCACGTGTGAGTTGTCTCGTGACGTCATATTCGCAACGAAGATCGTGGTCATTTCTTGGACAACAGCGAAAGAAGTCACTGAATGAAAAGGATTTGGAGACATCTTCGCCGTAAAATTTACTTTCCAGTTCGTCGGAAAGCGTTGCGAAGGACAGTTTTGGCGAAGAACTCGATGAATTTTCAGGATCTATTTCGTTTCATGAGGATTTGGCGACGTATGGCTTCAGAAAATAAGCTGCCGAATTGGGAGACAAGAATGGCTCAAGAAGCCGAAGAAGACCATCGATTTCAAGGAATATTTACTGAGGAAGTGGACGTTTTATATACAGGGTACGATAAGGAAATGTTTTTTTAAATATTTATGGTGAACTTTTCCCCGTTTGAATTTGGTAAACGGATTATAATGGCTGTGTGCAGAAGCATCGAATCTTGACTTTTGTTTACAATACGTGTATTATCATTCCACACTGAAGTTTAGCCATAAAGAACAAATAAAGTCAACTGCTCGATTACTATTTCTCACTGGATTCAGTTCCTTGAGTTTCTACAGTGCAAAACTAAAAGAATAAATTGGTGTTGTAGAAAAGTAAACGATGCTGTTATTACTGTTGTCAGTAGCAGATAGTTGGGACAAGGGAAATTTTGTCCGCATCGATTTCATCCATTTAAATTTCCTTATCGTTGGTCTCCATAAATCCGAGTGAATCAAACAAATCAGTTACTCAGCCTCGTGCAAAGTCAGCACAATAATAAGCACTGTTGGAAGAGCTAGCATCTGTCAGTGTGTATTTTTTAATTCTCCCAAAATCACACAAGGTTGGGCATATGAAAGTTTAATGTGCAAGTTTTGAAATAATGAACATATTGATATATATAACCATTATTTGATTTTCTAAGAAAGGAATTTGCAGAATGAAAATTATTAATACTTTGTTACATTTTACTATCATCTTGTTGCCTTCCCGGGTGCTTTAAAACTGGTTACTGTTTCAACAGTGTGTGGGTGAAAAGAATATGTTGTAGTTTAGCACAAGAGATCACCAGGCAATACTGTGGTTTCTTATTTTGCTCTTTTATGCTTTATTAAAGCCAGGTTCTCATGGCCACAGAGAAGGCCCTGCAAAATAGCAGATCATGTGACCATAAAAAACTCCAAATATCTTGGATATTTGACATACTGAAAATCCTCTATTAACCCCCCCCCCCCCCCCTTTTTTTTTGGAGAAAGAAACTGCCTGCAAAGTTGAGTTTAGTTTAACTACTGGTATGCAGATGCTGTATGAGGTAGGCCCTATACATTGAGTAGCTACGTGCATAAAGGGCCAATTTTGATTTTTGACATTTTTCACTCACAATCGTGTTTTATTATCCAAAAGCAAAATACCATTTCTGTTGCTCTTGTTGCTGATTACCATTAGCTGAGATTCGGTTAGACATAAACATCCCACACCTTTGAAATTATATTTTGACCTGAAATGTATTTTGTCCTTTTCTTCTGTGAAAATACAGGATCTTTTGGCCTGATTGGCTCCATTTACTTTATCTTACATGAACAGAACCTGTTATTACTTTTGCAAGAGAGTACATTCTTGGCTGAAAAAAAATACTTTGTGAGTGAAAAATGTCAAACTCTACATAAACCCTTTATGTGCTAAGTCAGGAGCTCAATGAAAAAAAAAACAACAGAAAATAGCAGTAAATGAGAACTAGGCTTACTAAAGTAAATTAACTGTTTTATAAACAAAAAAGTTAATCTTGCTTTAATATACAGCACATTGTGTAATGGAGCTCTGCTTTATAAACACTGCTTAATACTGACAATAATATTGATTATTGCAGACAGTTTCCTCTCTCCCAATAGGCCATTTCCGAGTTGCCTTTAGCCTCTGTATCAAAGCGAGGCCAGGTGCAAAACCTTTGATATGAAAATGAGTTTTCATTCACATGCAAATAAGTTTTTTTGGCATGTGAATGAAAACTCATTTTCATATGTAAGGTTTTGCACCTAGCCTCGCTTTGAAAGAGAGGCTAAAGGCAACTCGGAAATGGCCTATTGAATTACATCCAATATGTTTTTTCTTTAAAATTGCCCTTCCAACAGTGTTGTTATAAAAGAGAACTAATAGCATTCAACGTACTGTACCTTTTAGAAAGCATGATGGCTTGGCAGCTCGTTAGTTATCTGACATGTTCGCATTTCTATCCTTAGTTGTTTACGGGGTCAGATTCTCCATTTAACAGGATAGTCAATGAAAAAAGGTATTGCAAATACACACAAAGAAAGTGGCTGGGTAATAATCCAACATTGCTCAATACATCACACACTCTTAGTGCTTGGAAGAGACCACCTTGGGGGATATTGCCTCACAGTTTCATTTTGGGTAGATTTCGATGTTAAATCCAAACATATATATGACTAAATGGTACAAATTTAAATGGAGTTTGCTATCCTGATTGTACACAGAAATGTTTCATACCTAGGGCAATGCCACCTTTTCTAGAATCACTTTGAAAAGCCAAAAAAAAAAAACATTTGTGAAGGAAATTTAAAAAAATTATGCTTTAGTCTTGTTGACAATGAAACTATAACTGCGTCTTTGACTGGAGATGGACTGGATTGCAACTTGAAATAAAAATGGTTTTTCCTTTGTGTATTGGAAATATCACTTAATTTCTATTACTTGTTCTATCAAAGAACCAAAGGTAGTTAGTTAAATAATTAGTAGTTTTGCACAAGAAAGCAAAATCCCCTTGACATTTCCCCTTTAAAATGTAAAAACAAACAGTACAAGATGCATCAAGGATGCAGTCCCACTGCACTGTGCTTTATTAAATTGACATGTAGTATCTGGAGTATTTAAAAAAAATCAAGCCTGAGAGCCTATATAGCCAGTTGATGTGCACGTTTGAGAAACAAAAAATGCATACATGTACGCCACTCACCCGGTACATGAATGTTGTTTCACAATTATTCTTGCATGCAAACAATCAACAGTTTCAAATCTTCCTGGTTCACGCGTTTCACTCAGTCTCTCAAATTCCCTTGGAAAGTAAATCCGCGGTAGTAGCAGTAGTAAACTATTACAAAGCGTTTCCTAGCGGTTAAGTTTCCCCTGATATTGTCAAAAGAAAGTATCCATCTTGAGCGGTTCGGCATGTTGAACTCTCACAGAACTGGCTGGTAGACGATTTGTGTAAAGAAATTCTGACTTTTGAGAATGTTTCGGCGCCCGTGTTGTACAAAATTACCAGGAGGTATCTTCTCGAACGTTCACATAAACATCTTCAGCATTAAGCAGGCCCTAGAACCACCAAGATTAAAACAAAGGTCCTGTTTATGCGAGATCAGCCTTTCCAAACAACGAAGCGGCCATTGCTGTGTTGCGAATATGATGTCATCTTCCTCTCGACTCAACTAGATCCAGCTCTCTATGTCGTTCTCGGCCATTTTTAAATCGAGTAATGGGGGCAAGCCGAAGCTGAACTTTACGTTTAAAATAACTGCTCTTCCCTTTGGAATTTGAACTTAAAATTTGGCGTGGTAAGTATTTAGCACGTCTACTTTCCAAAACTGAAGAGAAAGGGAGGTACAAAATTTTGATCATAGTACCACTTTAAGGACATTTTTAAGTTATGCATCTATCAATGTCTTGCCACAACATCGGGAGTACAGGCATACACTGGCAATTGACGACAAATGCTGCCTGCACTAGAGACAACTTGCATTTTATTGACACGGTACCCCTGAGGGTCAGGCTTATTGACATTTTAATCGACAGACATTGAAACAGCCGTGAAAAATGGTGGATGTTGGCGAAGACGAAAGGAAGGTAAGAATCTGAACTATCAATGCAAATGCTTGCCATCCACATATGTAATCTTTGCATAAATTTAATGCAAACCAATTTTGCTGCATACTTTCTGTGTATTCTCATTTCAAATTTACTTGATCAGTCTAGCATGTGTTTGACTTGAATTAACTTTTATTTTCGTTTGACAAGGTTCTTTTGCAGCACAAACAGAGCAAGATTGTAACTGCAACATCTCTGCAGAATTGGAAAGCCAGAATTTAAGTGGTATTTTTCTCATAAAACATCCATTCTAGTGCAAAAAATACAATGCCGGATTTGGAGAAAAAATTGAGGTCGACCACTTCAGTGAAATTTCCAATGAGGACAAGCTTGATGTCATTGTTGGTCTTGTTGTCATTCTTGGTCTCAATTTCATGACTTTTTTTGTGGGACATTGGACAAATAAATTATTCCTATGTTTATACTGCCATTGAGTGGGGTTCATGGAACCAAAAAAATTGATAATGTCAATTGCCCCTGGGTATGCCCACACTCCCCCCCATTGGGGAAAGACATTGACAGGTTCATTACTTCAAAACTGGTTGGAAGGTTTTGAAATTATGTGAAACAACGCACAGAAAAGATAATGAATGCTTGATGAATGATAAATAGCAGGAGGAGCTCATTCTCAGTGTTCTGATAAGAGTGAAACAAACTTTTTTATATTGATTTTGTTTCCCCGTCACTAGCCGTCTAAAACCATGAAATGTAACTTCTGGTAGGGAAAAAAATTGTTTTCGATTTTCTTATCAGAACACCATGTAGTTACGATCAACAAAATAAATAAATACTGATTTTCTTTCATTTTATGAAATGGGGAAGAATGACCATTATCACGCTGCCTCAGTCGGAGCAATGGTTGCTACAAAGATCAAGTGTCTTGTCAAGCAGAAAACCTCGAACGACAATCATATTTAAGCCGGCATCTGATGTGGTAAACAGTGTTCTGGTAAACAATGTTCTCCTTAACAAGTTAACAGATGCTTCTTGCCCCAGCATGCCCCATCTAGACAGTCTAAAACGAACTGCTAACCACTTTCATCAGCAGTTGCACCCACAAGACCCCAAAGACGGAACACATCCCTGATGCCTTCTTTCGTGAAGATGTAAAGGTAAGCATACTGGGTAAACAAATAAGCACATTACTTGAGAAGTAATGGAGGAGGAGGAGGAAGGATATACAGTCAAGGCTCTCATTGGTGACCACCTCAGGAGTTCGAAAAAGTGGTCGTAACTGAAGCTTGGTCACTTACAAGAATAGCTCTCATAAAACAATAGAGGCCGGTCGCTTTCAAGAGCTATTCGCAAAAAGCTTTGAATATGTAAATGGTTATGTTATAATGCAGTGATAATATTAAATACAGTAGGTTATTGCCTATCAGAATAGGTTCACAAAAACTTCTCTTATTCGTTTCAACTGTATCACAAATTGTTAACTGTGGATTTAGCGCGCAAAGGAAATAGTAGAAATATACAACTTATGAACGGAATGTTTATCTCTTGTTTGGAAATTAAACTCGCATGTTTTATTAAGGGGCTAATAAATGCCGGTAATATGTGTTTCAGATACATGGATGCTGTCATTTGATGTTCGCATCAGACAGACAGACAGACAGTTAGAAGTCCTTAGCAAATCGAAGACATGGTACCTTGATGGCACCTTTAAACTGTGCTGCCACTTACTGTAAATGCCTTTGTCAAAAATGATGACCATGTAAAACAAGTGCCCCTCATTTTTATCATCATGTCGGGGAGGAAAAAACATTACTACAAAGTGGTCCTTCAAGCACTGATGTCCATCCTGCCTAACTAGCCAAGGGTGACCAAGTCAACCCTGGACTTTGAATAAACGATTATTATGGATGATTCTCTAGTTATTGTAGTGTTAAACAAATCAAAAGAAACAACAGAATTGAATGTGGTCTGTTCAAGTGCACGGTTAATGAATGACACTACAGTGTAGCTAAGAATTTATCTAACAATTTTTTCCATTAAAACTAGGTGCAATTGGGTTTGGCCTTCAGGAGGCTTATACTCAATTCCCTGGCACACACGACTTTATCAGGAAACTGATGGCTTTACCATTCCTACCGGCGGACAAGATTGAAAAAAATTTTATCGGCTCCAGTGATAAGCGACTACAGACACTGAGAACTTCACCAGTTGTATGGATTGGTACGTAACTGGATTACCAGTCAGACCTTCACCCCAAACACCCGGAGGATTGGCTCTATGGCCTTAACAGATGCGCCAAAGGCAAATCCCAGCTGCCCCTGTATGTCCTAATACAGCTACTGCACAAGGAAGCATTCTTGGTGTCGCTTCAAAACAGACTCGTGTCGGACAAAGTCTGTATCTGGGGCAAGTCATTTTACACATGGAGTGAGTGGTCAATGATGCATCGATGTGGCAATTTTGGCAAATAAGTCAGAAAAGTTAAGGTTCTAGAACTGGATGAAACATGTTCAATTTGAAAATTAATTGCTGAAATGTAATAATTACACTGTATTATTATGAAATAACATGTATAACAAAATTTAACCTTCATTTCTTCTGCTCCTAATTTGAATGAAGCTCTCATATTTTGCAGTTTTTGATGTTTTTATTTTTGACTTTTCACCCAGTTCTAGTACCTTGAGTAGGTGTATGTACTTGTACTGCAGTATCTATTACTTATTGTTAAACATTATTCAAATTAGTTGTATGCACTCAGGTCCTCAGTTGATTGTTATGATTATACTAACTACATACATACAATTTACATTGTGTTTATATTGGTTTATTCTACCATGAAGAATAGTTACATTTGTACCCTGGGTGTATCCACACCAACGTCTTCAATATGGCCATGGAAAACTTTGATGCGATGCATTCTATGAGCCCTTCAATTGATGAAGATTCAGAGGATGAAGGTTTGCATTTTCATTTTTTAACCATTAATAATTATTTATCAAGTAATTATACAATATTTTGTTGCATAGTTAATACAATTATTGTCACATCTTTTTTATAAATTTATAGGCTATCTGCAAGTTGTCTTTCTGGCTGGGGCTTTGCAAACCACAATAAGCCAACTTTTTATACTGAAGACAAATCTGTTAAGAGAATACACAATGCCAGTGACCCCTCCTGGTGCCATTCTAAACAGGTTGGACTTGACAATTTTCTGGGTTCTACTGTATCTATGCAATGTTGAGTAACAAAATAAAGTTTATAGGATGCACTAGTAAAATTTCATTATGGCCTCCTCGATTGCAACAACAAGTTGCGAGTTGTCGAAGCAGAGAAAGCTAAGGCAGACGCAAACCAGGCAATGGCACACCCCCAGCCTAGCACTAGTTCTAGCACTAGTTCTTGTACCAACGATAGCCTTCCAGAAAGTGTACAAAATGTTGCCGTCAACCAAGAAAAGAAACTTCAAGAGATCAATGTCATGAAGAAAATAGAAGAGATGAACAATAAAAAGTTAAAGCTTATCCCTGTCTGTTATCTGAGTGTATAACTAGTAAACAAAGGGGGGTACAGTAGGAAAGTGCAAACTGAAAAACAGAAAACACACAGAAAGAAAGAAAAAAAACGCACAAAGAGATATCTGCCAGAAAAACTGAATCAAACAAAAAATACATAAAGAACTTCTCAAATTCCGAAATGACAACTGACCAGATCAATCTCCTCTCCTCTCCCCTTATCACATTCCACATTCCACATTATCACGAGCTTATGAGTCGTGTCTGGCCTGTCAACACCTCTTTTCATGTTTGGAAGTTGGCATTTTCATTTTCATTATTGTTGCAAAATGTCTGAGCGTACAACAACGATTTGTTATAATCCTTTGGGGACAAGTAACAGAGAAAGAGAGTTAAGAGTTGTGTATTTTCCTTTGAATAGGAATGTCAAAGATCATTATACTCATTAAAAATAAACCTCGGATCATATTGGTATAGCTTGGTATAGCTTGTTACAGCTATCATTTCCTATATTTCTTGCTAAAAAGGGATATTACTTTTGAGGTCGCTACTTTCGGAGGGTCGTTATTTTCAGGGGGTTGCTACTTTCGGGATTTGCTAACACCGGTGAAATTTTATCGCTACTTTTGGAGGGTTGCTACTTTCGGGGGGTTGTTACTTTCGGAACTTTACGGTACTAAGAAGTGTCAATGTTCTGTAACGAGGGGGGATTGTAAGCAAACAAAAATACATTGCAATCAGGTCATCCCTCTCAATGTATGTAAAGGGAAGTGGCATGGGGAGAAAGAACATTGAGATCATGAAAAGGGTCCCAGTTCCTAATTTGATTACTTATCAGAAATTAATGGAGAGGGTCAACCAAATTGACATTGGCAAGTTGCATGATGTGAGGAAAATCCTATGTAATGGCCTAAGTGAAGACAAGGTAAGTGGAAAGTTTGAGAACCTTCTTCTTCAGCTTCTAGTTAGGATGCACAAGAAGGATAAACTTGAATGGTTTAGAGAGAGGAAGGGTCATTGCAAGTTGCCATAGGGGGAGATAGGGCACCATTTGGTAGAGGTGATCAAGCAGTAGCTTGGCTTGTCGGTTTTCGTAATTGTAGGAAGGGTGTATGTAGCCCTGCAGAGAATTTTTGCTGTTTGGGGCAAATTGTTCTGAAGACTATGAACTTGTTCGCAGATATGTTTGAGAGGAAATGACTGCCATTCAGGAAAAGACTTACCCCTTTAGAAGTAGATGGTGAACAGGTCATGTTTCATTTCAATTAGAGTTACTTCCCAATGATTTGAAGTACTTGGCTTTTCTAGGTGAACTGACCATTTCTGCACATTATTTTTCTCCTTTTGCAGATGCGAGCAAGGGTGAGATAAACCATCCCCATAGTAGTTTTGGTCTAACACCAAATAACAAATGGAAGCTCTGCAAGTATAATGATGGACTAAAAGTGGCTGATGCAATGGCAAAAGAGAAAGAACACTTAGGTAAGTCAACATTGAGGCCCAGCACAATCTGAGAGAAAATTACTCTCAATTCCCAGAAAAAAATCCAGACAAGAATTCCCCCTCTTGTCGGTAAATTTACTGACAGAGCTAAGGCAGAGCCACTTCACTTGAAAAACAAAGCCTGGCAACGATGGAACTTATCTGTGTTAAATTATACATTGTCACATACAACCAACATCAAACTGATTTTTGTTAATAATGCATGGGAAGCTGTTGTACTTATCGTCGTAAATAGGGAAGATTGAGCTGCGGATCAGTCTCAAATCCAAATTTGAAATTTACAACTCATCTATGTAATTCGAAGAAGGATGGTGCTATGAGAGATCGAGCTTTCAAGTTAGTCAAGAGAACAGTTACTCTCGTTGAGAGTTGGAATTGAGGACGAGAAATTTTACATAAAAGCTGGGTACTGGGCAGGAGATGAGCCTGTTTCTCAATTCCAGAAGAATTAATTTTGCGCCTTCATTTCATCATGGCGTCGCCCGCTATTGTACAAGTTGTGTTGGAAGCTAATCCAAAAGAAGTAAGGAGTGTTGAAATTACATAGAAGACAATTGATGAAAGATGTTGATGATAGCAGACATTTATCTGGAGAGAAAGGTGTAGAAGACCTCATGAGGGAAAAGAATTGAGTCATTCAGCAGCATTCAATTTGTATTCATGCCAACGATAAAGAAAAGGTTTAATCCATTTGGACTCGCATTGCTTTACATGGATTTATGAACAATGATATAAGGCGAGACGAGAAATAAGCATTATAAAGGTGTTTTGCGTGTATTAGATTTAGATAAAAGGTATCACAATTTCATTATTTTTCGAGATGATATTTGGTGGAATCAAATATTGGTCTTTATGAAACAGGCCAAAGAAATAATGAATGTTAGTAAATTTTAAAGTAGTTGTAAGTGTTATTAGTTTGTAGAACTTGTCAAAAGAACAATATATTGTATTTTTAATTAGTTGTGAGGGTGAATAATTAAACAAAGCAGGAATTACATATTTTAATTGCAATGCACCATGTCCACCAAAGACGTTGAAAATGTGGATTTTGTAATGTTGATCCTGCTTTTTCAAAAGCAAAACCATTTACCACCACTTTAAAAAATGACAAATACTATCTCTACCAGTTTCTAGTGCTGTCGCTACTACAGTAGACATACATGCAGCATCGTCATCTAATTTAACCATCTCTACTGGAAGAAAAGATGGGAGAAAAAGAAAGACCACTAATGGTAATGGTAAAAGCGGAATGGTGGATAACATTTCTTCCATTGCCTCTCCAGCTACTATTGGTAGTTTTGAGCCGTCTTTAACAGAAAAACTGCTTACAAAATGTGCTGGGCGTGTTGTTTTTGAGCAACAAGATCAGTCTTCTCACTTCAATGAAAACAAAGTAACGCAAATGTCGTTTACTCAGCCGAACATTCCTGAAGAAGCTACATGTGGGCTGGAAAACTATGCCAACTGCAGTTAGAATCAGAAGTATTGCAAAACACTGGTGTGAACGGCAACACTATGCATTTTCCCCAGTGCGGTAGCAGCATGGCAACTAGCACCAGCAAAAACGGAGCTGCGAATTATTGGTGTCCTAACAAGTGCATGCTGCCCTGCTCTGGCCAAAACAGAAAATCCTCCCCTAAAGAACAAACTTTTCTATGTTTGTTTCTGAAACAAGAAGAACAACCATGCAGCCCAACCATGCAGCCATGTGCAATGAAAGTGGGTATTCAAGCAGAAGCCATTAATATGGCTTACAATAATCATAGAAAGAGAATAGAGATGGAAGAGTCTGGCTATCATTCTTAAGTTCTTGTAATGCATAACAGCCATATGTATATGTCCAAAACTGGTAAAATCGTGATACTAACCTCTACAAAACCAGACGTTTCATTAGAAGCCAGCAAATACATCAAGGCCCTTAAACATAAACAACAGATTTAATAAAAGCCTTTCTGTCTTCACAGCTTTCCGAATATTTGATGTTACTGCCATTCCAAATAAATACAAGGAGGGTTTCAGAGAGGATGGACTCAAAGATGTGGTAATTCTGGCTGAACACTTCTTCCAATAAGAGGAACAGAAAGATGAAAAGGAGGAACTTGTTTCTGAGTTGCAAAAGTTGAAATACAATTTTCTGCAATTAAAAAAAGATATTCCATCTCAGATCATAAAGCCAAAGAAACATAACCTGATGACAAAGTCTCTGACAGAGTGGGTACTAGAGCAGATACTCTATGCATTCCACACACTAGCTGCACATTGCCTAGGTCTGTCTTTCCTTGCAGTAAGCAATTTTTGCCCTGAAAAGGGTGCCTCGGCAATTGGGAGCATGAAGTCAAGAATGAGGGGTAGGAAGAAAGATGACATGTTCGAAGCACTGATGCAAGTCACCATCAATTGTCCCAAGGTTCGGGACTGCAGCAGTGTTGTCAATGATATAGTCCAGGAGTTGCTAAAACAGAAGCCAAGAAGAAAGCTGGCCAGGTTTAAGTCTGCAACTGGTGACCATAAGCAGAAATCCTCAACAGTCTCTATGAGAGATACATCCATTCAATATTTTTATTAGCAGACATGTCAATGCTTCAACATGTCACTATGTGAGGACAGTGTTCCGTGTGAATGCTCAATCACCTATTGTCAAGTTATTGAAGCCAGTCCCACATAGCTTCCCTATCTCTTCAAATGGCTAACCAGCTCGGGCAACATGTTGTTGCAAGCAATCTACGGAAAAGGCCTTTGAGGTGCTGTAGCAAAACCAGGAGAATTTCATCAATTGATAGTCCAGATTGGCTTTTTCCACACCCTCCGCACCTTCCTTACTGCCATTGGCAAGCGATTTGAAGATGCTGGGCTTGCAAATGTTGATAGAAAGTGGCCGTCACTTCAATTGCGCTGTAATGCACACATAAGGTACACAAAGCTGGTAAACGTCAATATAGAGCTGAAGTGGATGATATATTGATTACTGCAGAAATATAATACAACTTTTTCATCTGTACAGATGCAGATGAGCAGATGAAGTAGTTGAAGGCACATACAGAGAGCTAAAAAGTTTCTCTTAGACATTGCTGATACGTACGTTTGTTTAGATCAGACTAGTTCATTCCT
Source organism: Cladopsammia gracilis (assembly GCA_022457155.1). NCBI lineage: Eukaryota > Metazoa > Cnidaria > Anthozoa > Scleractinia > Dendrophylliidae > Cladopsammia > Cladopsammia gracilis. Next base: position 702,497 of record JAJGOT010000446.1, on the reverse strand, counting down.
GTTACATTTTGGATCTGAACCATATTTTAAAGGGGAACTCCAGGGTAAAAATGAAGTTATTTTGTATGTTTGCCCTTTGTGCCATGTTTCAATTTTTGAGACTATTATTTACTGATCGCTTCTTACAACTCAGATATTTTTCCTGAAAGACAAGCAAAAATACAAGTAGAGTGGCGCCATCTTGGAAATTGCTTGCTTGTTCAGAAAGCGGTCAGCGTATCATCGGATGACGTAGAATCGTCAAACGAAATTCAATATTTGCGCATCTTCTAGTTGTGTGCAGTATTTGCATGGGTAAACATTTTATAGTTTGGCCGGAATATCGCTGTTATAATGTCCAAATCGGGGTCAGAGTCCGATCACTTTGACGAGGAACAAGGTGAACAAGATGTTGAAAGCTTTTCTATTCAGCCGTATCGCTTTGAACCGCGTGTAAACTCGGATGAAGCCGACAGCAGCCCTGAAAACCTTTCAGGCGATGATTCAATGGGAAGCGACGAAGAAACAAATCCTCGACTGCAAAATTCAGACTGGTATGTAGTGTAAGCTTTCTATTTATTGTAATGCCTTATAACAGACCATTAGGCAAATAAACTGATCTCAACTCAACTGTGGCGTTTGTATTTGTGTATTTAATTTTCCTTGATGTTCTCTTTTTAAAGCGTCACTTTCGTTTTGGCTAGGAATTAAGCTTTTAATTACGCCTTAAAGCTCGAATTTCCACATTTCCACGGAAAAAACTTAACGCAATCGGAAAATCGATTTGAGAAGCTGGTTACTCGCTCGATTTTGTCGCTTGGTCGATTTATTTAGCTGTTTATTAACAACAGAAACGAGGATAAAATCCCTGTGAACACAACTGTGATCAGGATAATTCCTACTCGAACAGGATGTAAAGTCTGGCTTGTGTTGTTGTCCTTGAATACTTAGAAATATAACCGATTTGCAATAAATATAACCTCACGATATTTTTTCAATTACCGCTTATGTGATATTTATATTAGGAGCAAGTTTATTACGTGTTTCATATCACTGAACATGACACAATTTCAGTTTTCCTTTTTTATAATTTAGGTGTACATGTGATGGAACCATATAACAAACCATTATTAGCTAAAAGATTCAGGGCAAATAAACTGATCTCAACTCAACTGTGGCGTTTGTATTCGTGTATTTAATTTTCCAACCGTCGCTTTCGTTTTGGTTAGGAAATAAGTAGGCTGAATTTCCACATTTCCACGGAAAAAACTTAACTTATGGACTTGAGAAGCTCGTTACTCACTCGATTTCGCCGCTTGGTCGATTTATTTAGCTGTTTATTAACAACAGAAACGAGAATAAAATCCCTGTGAATAACACTGTGATCAGGATAATTCCTACTCGAACAGGATGTAAAGTCTGACTTGTGTTGTTGTCCTTGAACACTTACATGTAGAAATTTAACCGATTTGCAATAAATATCAGCTCACAATTTTTTTTCAATTATCGCTTGTGATATTTATATTAGGAGCAAGTTTATTACATGTTTCACATCACTGTACATGGCACAATTTCAGGTTTCCTTTTTTATAACTTAGGTGTACATGTGATAATTGCCAGATTATGGGAAGAGTGGAAGCATGCATATGTTGCCAAGAAATCGAGCAAGTTAAAAATAAACTTATTGAGGCAGTTACTAGTGGTGAATGTGAAGAACAACCCACATGCATTACCCAGCATCCTGGGTTCAATCCAGTCTGCATAAATAGATGGGTCCTGCAGACAGCTTGGTTGCAATACAAGCAACAATACAAAGATCCATATAATGGGCCAGAGGACAAACTTTCTAGGCACATTGCTTACAGGCAATTGGCTCGATGGTGCTGGGGAATTTTGGGGAAAGAAATAAGAGTAGTTCTTCCATCCTGTGCAGTTATGTGCATACGGAACTTCTATCCTCCACCTGGGCCAGAGGAAGAGTTTGCCTTTGAAGGGTTTCGTTATGCAGATGAATAAATATTTGTGGTCAAATTTTAAAAGATTTGATTTCTTTTATACTTGTGTTTGATTTCAAATTATAATTGTTGATTGATCTGCATGTTACACTGTACCTTAGTGCACACTGAACCTACCAAACAATATTGCTAAGTTTTTTAAACAGAGATTGCTTTGCTTTTTATATGTATAGTTGAATATGTACTGAGTGTCTTGAGAGCGGTAATAATTATTCAATTAATATTAATTTGGCCAGAACCTCATAAGGGGGTCATGGGTTTTTGTTATGGCTTAATCCAAGTAATGGTCATGGTTTCTCCCTGTAGTGAGTTTATCTCCCACACTCCTCCCCCCCCCCCCCCCCCATGCCTCCCCGCTATTTCCAAGTTTGCCTCTGATCGATTTCGCCCCTGATTATTATTTTTTTTGTGGTGGAGCAAGCTTTCAACAATTTACAAGGGCATATTTTTTTTTGGCTCGAGTAATTGGTGTTTCATTGAGGTAATAATAATGTTGGTCATAACTTTTATTATACATGGTGGCTCCTAAAGGAGCCGTTTTGTATACTACCTGTAGAGTGCAATGCCGAACGCTCGACCTACAGGATTTCTCCCTGCGGTGTGCAATGCAGGGTGGGGGCTCTTAAAAGAACCTTTTTTTCTTTAGGCTTCCACCAGGGCGTAAAGGTGCAAATTTCCTCAGGCTCTGTTTTGATGTCTTCTTTCCCTTCTTGTACTCTACAGTGCGAAACCACTTCCCTTCAATCCAAGCCAAGTGCTGTTCATTTATTAAATCTTGAACGGTGTTGTTGTATTGCATCTGCTTTTGTCGGTGCAGGATTTGATGCAATGTTCTTTGGTAGTTGAACAGGCACTGGTTGGGCAACTGCACCCCCCTTGCTCCACACGCTTAATGACTTCAGAAAGCAAAGCTAACAAATGACCATATGACATCTTCTCAGTGATTGGCTTTACGACCCATCGCTTGTTTGCTTCCGGAAAGCAAAGTTTGTAGCGTGCCTCACCTGCCTGTTCACCTGACTTTACTACAGCTTGACTGCGACCAGTATTTGCATTGTTGTCAAGAGCAGCAAGTTGGGTCCTGGCAACCATGCCCCTGTGTGAATAATGCTCCCGTTTCGAGCAATACTTCAGCATCATGGAGTGGTAGACCTCAATTTTGCCAGTGTGACAGAAGTCAGTTAGCTTAGCCAGATCCTTTAGCAGTTTGGTATTTAAAACCACGTCCTCTAAAGCTAAGTGAGCTGGAGTGCCTGGCTTGAGCCAACAAATTTTCTTAGCTTCAGAGGATGGAATCCGCCTGTGGCTGCACTTATGGAAGAGGGTGTTCCCTCTCCATTTGTCCTTGTTGGAAACATGATCCAAGACTGACTTCCACTTTTCACGTAAAAGTGGCACACTGCCATTGCAGGTTGCAGCACACCACCATAGGTGATTGGAAATGGACTGGATCCATGGGGACAATTCTTCACAACCCTTTTTTTTTGGCTTTGTTAGTGAGCTTTTTGACCACCCACTTGGAAAGATGCCAAACATCATATTGATGATTAATATGGGGGTAATCCTTGGCCATACAACTGCTGATGGACACATTGCGGTCTGTTGCAACCCTGTTGATCTTCACACCTTTGCCCTCCAACATTTCTATGCACCTGGAAAAGCCCTCTTTCTCCATGGCATTCGATGACGAAACTTCCGTTACTTGGACAACATCAAATGCCACCACATCTCCTGTTTCCTCCTCCATTAGAGTGTAGGTGCCATATTTTGCAGAATGACCAGGGCTATCACATCGCCCATCACCATCTAGATTGACAACTTCCTTGGATGTAAGTTTCTCAATCTGATTCCTACTTTCATCCTCCCATGCCTTGTTAATAACGGGAAACAAATATTTCAGTTGGGTGTCATAAAACACACTCTCACTGAAAAATTGAAGATTAAGGCATGAGTCAAGCCGATTGATACTTGCAAAGGTGTTGCCTGTAAATAGAATTGATGCCGCCAGTAACACATTTCCCAGGGGTTTCTTTTTAACTACTGGTTGGGATCCCCATAGCTTTGTATGGCCACTTTGGCAAGTTAATGTAATGGACAGCATGGTTCCAATTGTTTTTCTCTCCTGTTGGATGATCACATCCCCACAGTCAGGGCATCGTTTAAGAAGGTCATCGAGGCATGATCCAAACACCAGAAATTTCTTATCACCGTCAGAAGAGCATTTGTCTGCAAGTGACACCATGTCATCATCAGTTACCAACTTTTCGTGATCATCGGGTAGTTGCCAGAGGGGATCAAGGTGTTCATCATCTTTGTCACCATCATCGTCATGATCATCTGCAACATCATCATCATCATCACTTTCATGACCATCAACATCAACAGTTTCAACATCCTCCAGTTGAGGTAAGGACACTGTGAAGCCATCATCATCATCAAAGGTAGAAAAAACTACATCGGGGGGTGCCTTCATGGCATAACTATGGTCATGCAAAACATTCCACTGTGTAGCATTAGAATGTACAGGGGCATATGCTGCAGCTTCAACAGGGAGGGAAACAGCACGGCTTAATTGTTTGGTATTATTAGCTTTGCAATCAGTTTGACTTGCCACACGTCTTAAAGTAATGGGGTCAAAACAGCACTGAATCCCAATGTCATGCATCCCTGGGCTTACAGGGTAGGCAACAGGACATGGTTCCACAGCATCATCGTCAAGCACAGGTTCCTCTGCAGATGTGCTGTCATCATTTTCAGCCAGCAGTTCTTCAACAGCATGATAGAAAAATTTAAAATGCACAGATAATACATGTAGATGATTCGTTTCAATTTAGAACGAGTTAAATGAGTGTTTCAGCCCCTTAGAAAGTATCCAAAATCTTAATGGCAATTCATAAGAGTGAAAACTGAAGACTGAAAATTTATTTGTGACTGCCAAGCAAATGAAAAATGAATCCACGAGACTCTAAGGCCAAAGGTGATGCTTTACTTCTGAACGGTAAATTAATATTGTTTAGTAGAATTACATGTAGAAAATATTCCTTGCCAAATAGAAAATCTCCCTGTTTCCCTAATAAAATAGATTATTGGCTCATTACGTTTTATACGTAGAAACCCGACGTGGAACGAAAAAAATATCAATTTCAAATCAGCGGTCTATTGACATGGTTTTCGCTACACGTGTACACAAACAACCATTATTACAACGTCGGTAATTTCATAAGGCGGATTATACACTACGCGATCTGATTTTTCACTGATGAGCACGATTCTGATAAAAGCAGACGCAATGCAAACTCTTATGTATCGGATCGATTTGCATTGATTCCCATGATAAACAACTAAAAACTTATAACCTATAAACAATTGTAGCATGTAAAATCGGCCACACACGTGTATACAACATAAATCCGCGTAAACTACTAGCAAGCAATAATAAAGCACTAACTTCTTGACGCATCTGTCGTTGAAGGCGACGTTCGCTCGATAACCGCGGCTTTTTCGCTTCTTGAACATGACCGTAGCTAAACAAGGATGGTATAGCGTCATCCTTCAAGCTCCCTTTACACTTTCGCCCCGTCAATTCTGCCCGGAGATCGGTTTCAAAACAGCCTGGTTCGAAATGGTCGCTGCAAACATAGCAATTTTCGAGAGGAGGCATATTTTTTCGTCGTATCCTGTCCAACCATGCCTTCGTACTATAATCGTCCGGGATCCTGTGATAAGACACCTTGTCTCCTGTCTTCTTGGAATAATTGAAACAATTAGGTACAACACAGCCCACCATTTTCGTTTAAATATACAGTTTCAACCACGGTAGTACAATAACGGCCGAAATATGTATAAATCCGAATACAAGTTAACAGAATAGCAAATGCAAAACAGTGTTTGGAACCCCGCGTGTAAGATTTTATGAAAGTCCCGCGAAAAATCCAATGACGATTCTACGTCACAAGTTACTGCTGACCACTGTAACGCGGCTCGTATTTTTCCAAGATGGCGCCACTCTATATGCATTTTTTGCTCTTCTTTCAGGTAAAAATTCCGAGTTGTAAGAAAAGATCAGTAAATAATATTATCAAAAATTGAAGCACGAGACAAAGGCCAATAATGCAAAATAACTTCATTTTTACCCTGGAGTTCCCCTTTAATGTAACTATTGGTGCGGATGGGCCCCGTTTGGTAAAGACGACCAGGCAACTTTTTTCTTCGGTAGATAATAGACAATATTCGTATTCTCAGTAGTGAACTGGAACTAGCTTGCAGTCGAGGCTAATGCGGGGGAATATCATTAAAAATATTTGCATGTGAAAAGATTTCCCCGCATGAGGCTCAACTGCAAGCTAGTTCCAGTTCAATACCGAGAATACGAATATCGTCTATTGTGCATGTTTGTGTTGTGTCTTGTCCATTTTGTTTGTGTGTCTTCCAACCCTAGTATTTAGTTCATGCAATTTGGCTTCCTAGTCTCTAACTCCCTAGTTATTTTAGGAAGCCAATACCCTTTTTGCTATTTAATTTCATTTTGTGTAAATTTCTTTCTATTGATTGTATGGGTAGAAATAAAGTCGTTGTTGTTGCAACTGTCTGGCTTCTGTCATTTTTTAATGTTGGTCAGCAAACTGCCAAGTGAGAATGAAAACTTTATTACATTCTTGCTGGGGGTAATTGTGAAGGTCACACTTCAATGCAGCGCTATGCACGCAAGCATGTGTCAGATATTGCTGACATCAAGGGAAAACGATTTTAATAGATTACGGCATGTTCAAAATACTGCAGCTCGCATTGTCGCCTTAACAAGAAAATATGATTCTATTACCCCAATAATGTTTAAGCTACATTGGCTGCCTGTAAAATTCCGTATTTTAAGCTACTGTTATTAGTCTATAAAGCACTTAATGGCTAAGTACCATCTTATATCTCTAGTCTGTTGAGTTATCAAAGGAACTCCAGATCATTACATTCCAGTGGCCAAGAATTGCTCACAGTGCCACTGGCTAAATTTAAGACTTATGGAGACCGGGCGTTCAGTGCTGCTGCGCCAAGACTGTGGAATGACTTGCCTCAGCCTTCGAAAATCCCCATTGGTAGCTATTTTTCAGAAGAATTTGAAAACTCATCTTTTTCAAGAAGCTTATGACTTTTAACTTTTATTTTACAAACAATTTTTATTTTAGACTTTTAACTTTTATTTCTCTTACATGTATTAATATTTTTAAGAACTGTAAATTTATCTTGGTATTTTTAGATTTTAGTTTTTACCTTAGCATAATGACTGTAAAGCACTATGGAAGATTAGCTGAATAGTGCTATATAAATTAATATTATGATTATTACCATTGAGTTGATGGAAGTTCACACAACAGAGCCAGCTAAAGTGCAAAAGTTCTATGCTGAAACTTGTAAATGTAAACTGGCTGCAGAAGAAAAGATGTGCAGCACAACCCTTACCTTTGATGACTTCACCGAATGCCGAAACAATGGTAATGAGCTCTCCTCTATGAAGACTTAAATCTGGCTACACCAATGACCAGGGGACATATGCCCTCATAACATTGCCGTTCCTGCCAGCCGAGGAGATTCCTGGAATGTTTGCCTGTCTTGAAGTAATTGCATCACCAAAGCTCCAGGCTTTCAAGACTGTTAACAATAGTGTGATACGAGCTTGTGTATATTATTTATGCAACGTTACAGGTATGTCTATATGTACAGTAGCACAAATGTCAAATTTTGCGTGGAAGTGTGAGGAGAATGAGGAAAGAAGGGTTCATTGCAAAAACTGACTGTAAGGAAAGTGCTAAAATGGGGCCATGTCCTAAGTTGCGTGCCAGACAGCAAAGACAATTACTGAGGTCAATAGTGCGTTTACGAGAAAGTGAAGGTAACTTTACTTGCAAACGGTTCATGGAAGAAGCAGGAATCTTACGAAGTCAAGTCTCGGTAAAAAACAGTACAACATTTTCTGAACTCTGAGGGGTACCATTATTTGCAGTCACAAAAAACTGGACTCCTTACCACTGCTGATATGGTGAAAACAAAGAAGTTTGCTCGGCAAATGAAAAGAGAACACACCCGTGAACACAAGTCGGATTTTTCCTTGATGCCACTTCTTTTACCTTTTTTACCTACAAGAGAAATCCATTAGACCAGGCCCAAGCTCCAACAGCACAGATTTGGAGAAAACCATGTGAAGGTCTCACTACTGGTAGCTTAGCAAAGGGTCGAAAGGAGGGAACTGGTGGCAAATACGTTTAGCTGATTGTGGCTATCTCCTACAAAAAGGGTGTTATCGCAAGAAAATGACTGGTCAGTTTTTTGCTTCATTTATTGAAGAGCATGTTTGTGAATGTTTGGTGTGGCGCAGAAGGGAGAGAACAATTTTTTTCCAGCAAGACAACTGTCAATTTCAGAACTCAGAATTGGCTAAAGCTGCAACGGTAAAAAACAAATTCCAATTCACTACCTCTTTCGCCAAAAAGCCCCGACCTTAATTGCATCGCAAATGTGTTTGCTATTGTCTCCGCAATAATAGAGAAACAGGTCAAAGAGTTACAAATAACTCGACAATCATTGAATGAATTTCAAGCTAAATGCATTTCATGCTGTACCCACTGCTGCTATCAATAAGCGGATTGCATCTATGCCTGACTGTATTAATATAGTGATAGCGAAAAAAGGGGGTGGAATTAAGTATTGAACATTTCTCAAACTTTTTCAATGATACTGTTTTTTAACATAATGCAATGTTTATACAAATTTCTACACCGACAGTTACTTGAATTTTTATCAGCTGGATAAACTGTATGTATTTTAAACTAAGTCAGATAAACATTTGGCCAACAGAAAGGCTATTGATGAAACAATGCCTGAATATTTCAAGCAAAATCTATAGCTGAACCCGGGTTATTACAGATTGTACAAAGGTGAGATGTCAAATGCCCAGTAGTTTGCATTTAAATTGGGAGTTGTTCAGCAACTATAAACATCATACCACTCTAGAGGGATTAATAGTTTTGTCAGCCAATGGTACAATGGCAGCATCTCTGACAGAGAGATAGTTGCCCGAAGTGGACTGTTGGACATGCCTCATCAGGAAGGAGACTGTCATGGCTAACAAACAGCACAAGATGTTATCTGCACCCAGGAGATTGAAAACTTGTTGAACCACAATCAACAAAATAAAAAAAAACGTATTTGTGATGGAGTAGTGTTATGATAAGTCCACTTGTCTTGCTTGCTTCATTCGTCTGAATTTTTTCAACTAAAAAAAAAAACATCTCTACCACTGCAATCATACTGATATTTTCAACCATAACAAATAAATTAGTCATTAATCACTCTATGAGGGGTTTAGATTGTTATTTGGTTTAGTATTGAAATATCTGAGAAAAGGATGAACGGTGTATCGTCCTCTAAGCCTTTAAGAGGTTTTGCAAGACACTTATTTCTAGTCGATTTATTTGCAAATAAAAAGCTATGACGTGGCGTTATCGTTTAGTTTATCGGTCACAGCGATCATGTCAAGAAATGAGAACGTGCTGTTTTTTCAATGCCTCATTAAATGGATGTCACAGGTTCACTATGGTAGAGAACTATTTCAGAATTATCAGAAAATGACTGTACTATTGTGTTGTCTAATTGTTTTGGGGTAGAGGTAAAGAAGACTAGATAAAGTCAAAGCTTTTCAATAAAGTAACTAAAGGTCACTCCTTTCTAAGTACAAACTGTTCTCCAATGATAATATCTGCCATTAAAAGCATAATCCATTTTCAATGACAAGCTGGAAAACTTCAATTTTAATTGAATGAGAAATACTACGTGACCTTTACATCAACAATGACTTTGATAACATCAACTCCAGCAGAAGCAACAGCAAAATCAATGCTGTATCATCTGTGACATTGTCTCACTAACAATATTTTTTATCCTTGTGTTACTTTTGTACTCCCAGTATTTACTCTATGTGCAGAATGCGTAAAGTTTTCCTTGAAACAAAAATACTGAGCTGCAGGTAACAAACCACTTGAAAACCACTTGAAACACTTTTCTTACGGAGAAAAAATTCCCAAAAGTGAATTTATAAGTTGGGCAGAGCCAAACAGCCCAACTGATGATGTTGATTCTAATGTGTCACCTTGCAACATCCCAAGTTATGCACCAACTTGTACATCCTCCGCCACCTACATGTATCCCTTCTGCATCCACAACAATAATTCAAATGAAGAATGATCCTCGCAGTTGTGAACGCAATTTTAGCAATTGCGAAAAGAAGCCTGAAAAAATTCAGGACTTCAACGGGGTTCCAACCCGTGACCTCGCGATACCGGTGCGATGCTCTACCAACAGAGCTATGAAGCCACTGATGTTGGGAGCAGGTCAATTGCAGGTTCATACGTTCCCGTGAAAGGAGTGAGTGTGAAATCATATATATGAAATAAATCATATATGAACTGCGGAAATGAAATCAAATGAAGAATGATCCTCAACAATAATTATTCAACATATGATTTACTTAATCATAGTAATCATCAATCATTGTCAACCTTTCCTGATATCACCTAGTAAGAAGCACCCCCAAACATATCACCTGTTCCAGAGGGCCAAGAACTACAACAAAAGGAGGTCAGCATGCACAAGAAAACTTTCTGATAGATGAGTCAAGCTAGGCTGGTAAAGACGCCAACACCACCATCAGTATGTTAAAGTGTTCATGAGCCAAGTGGCTCACAACTACCAGAGCTTTTTAACCAGTCTCACCTCAACCATTTTTAGTCGTTTAATTACTTTAATGTCTTATCCAGCTTAAAATTTGTATAGCCATTTTTAAGAATGTAAATTATAATACTATTTTTATACTTTGCCTCACCCATGTGTAATTATATTCTTGTTATCCATTTGTATGGCAGATATATTTCTTTTATATATGTAATAAGTTTATCATTTTCTTGTAACTGTACCCTCATTGAATTAAGTGTTATTACAAGTGCCAGTAAGGCAACAAGTGAAGGATTGGCCTCCGTTTTTCTCCTTGTTTTCCTCCGTGTTTTCGTATCTACTTTTGTGCATTTAGTTAGATCTGGGTATGAAAATATGCACGCATGCACTGCGAGAAATTTTGAGCCCATGGTACTTAAGATTCGGTGCAATCGGCATTGTTTTGCAAGCCTGAAGCGAAACAAATTTCGGTTTTATTGTTTGTTGCTGTTTACTCATGACAGACACAGTAACAAGGTAAAATTTGCCCTCCGTTTTTCTTTTTATTCTTTTTTGTTTTCGTCTCTTATTTGTGCATCGCATTAGTTCTGGGTACGAGAATATGCACACATGCAAGCAGAAGCGAAACTAATTTTGGTTTTATTGCCTGTTGTGTTACGTACATGTAAGTGTTCCCCGCGACTGGCGTACATTACTGGTAGAGTATAAGCTATGGGTAGCCTCTTGTTTATTTATTAATTCGTTCTTGTGTATGACTAGATGTCAGTCATTCCATGAACAATACTTTAAGATGCCAAACATAAAAAACATTCCAAAACTTCAAGAGAAAACTCAGGAATGATTTGAGTTGCACAGAGTTGTCATTCATGCCATCATCAAACTTTACATGTGCCAAACCTAATACTTATTTGGACTGGAGGGCAAATAACAAAATGCGCAAGTAGGCTTTGCGGCTGCAGCATTTCATTCAAAATGCGACAATAAAGGACCAACAATTACTCAGAATCCACAACAATAGCTGTGGTCACTCTACAGACTTTTTACCTAGGGAAACTTCACTTGTTGACAGTTTACCTAGGGAAACTCAATGTTTTAAGTGTGATCGATTTTGCCCTAGGTAATTTACCTGGGGCTGGATCTTGGATATGTCACAAGACCAATAGAGTTTCCCTTGACAGCTACCCCAAAGCAATAGCTAGGGAAAAATGAAATCCCAAGGTAGCTACTTATAGACACTCGCAAATATGTCACATTGTGAAAGTAATTTTCTTTATTTAAGCAGCACATATTGTCTGATTGGAACTTTAGAAATAATGGTTTTAAATTTCACTTCAGTAGAATTGCTCCAGAAACAGTTTGTATCCTCAAGATAAGCCAAACCCAGTGTATTACAATGGGTATCTGTTTAACTCGCGGTGCGAGACAAGTCAAACATCAGTGCATCCCTCTTCCTTAAACTGGTCTAAACCGAGCTTTGCATAACTGTACCGTTTTCTCTTCTCTGAATTCCTCCACATATTATCTTATAAAAGCCAAAAATTCAATTGCACAAATGAGATGCCTTAGAACCCCAGGAGTTGATTATTGTAGTGTGACATTTCTAGCTATTTCACCTAGGGAAAATGAAACCGAAGATGAATTCACCTTGGCAAAGTTTTGGTGAATTGGCCCTAGGTAAATCCGTTTTCCTTGGGTAAAAGTGCATTGTGTGACCACAGCTATAACTAATTAACATGCACGGTGGTCAATTGCTATGAAGAATCCTCCTGTTACTATGCCAGAGATTGCGTGAGGACAGTCTGTCCACCTGGAGCAGAAGAAAGTGTTTACACTGAGAGGACATTTCAGTCTTATGGTTGGCAGGTCTATGATTTTTATTGGATATTCCTGTGAGAGTTGACTTGGTAAGTCAGCACAAATTTTTCGAAGTGTCACAACTATCAAGATTTTATAGTGTACCCAAGCTCGACAATTTCTTTAACTTCCAAGCCAAGATGTTTGAAATCGCTCGAGATTTCGAAACAAAGATAGACTATTCCCAGAAGAATTAAATGAGATATTTCGTGGAAATTCGATAAAAATTTCAGACTGCCGGATATCTAGTATTTTGAAAACACTTCCCCACTGCCGGGTATCTAGACACTACATTCACAAAAGCCATTTCTTGCGTTGCTTTTTGGCTTCAACATGGTCATCATTAAGTAAGGTATTTTATGAAGCCCAATACCTGCCTTTGGGTTCAAAATATTTTTGCAGCCATAGGCAACACAAGTCAGAGTTATTTTTGCAGCAAGTCACTGGAAATCCTTGAGATGATAAAAACCAACCTTCTCCCGTGACGTCACTCAACCTAGACCTTGTACTCGGTAATGGAACAAATTATGGCAATTTTTCATAACTTTGGCTGGCCATAAAAAATCGGGGTTTAATGATCACTTAATGATACAAGTTTTGACAAGTGGTATCAAGACCACATCTGCGAAGGATCAAGCCCCAGAATGGAAATGGGGGCAAAGTGAAAACTATAATGTGAGATACAAGTGGATGATTTGTGATGGTGACTACAATGTAAATCATAATTCCATCTGGAATGTGTATGGTGCTTGTATATGTATGAAGCAATGGAGCAAACTTGCAGAGAATACATTTCAGTATTCTCTCCTCTTCCCAACGTTGCGCTAGTATATTTACATCCACACCTACTGATGCACTAACATTCTTAGTGACATACTAGTTAGATCCAATCTACGTACTAATAGTGACACTGAAATTTTTTTTTTTTTTTACACAAACCAACCTGCCCAGGGGATCCTTTAAATGCAGAAGCAACTGCCTCACTTGTAGCTACATTACTGACGGACATACTAACCACTCATTTTCTGTCACTGGGGAAACCAGAACTATCACAAATCACATTGACTGTAACTCAAAATCTCATCTACATGGTACACTGCCAACATTGTAACAAACAGTACATAGGTGAAACGAAACAGTGACTTAAAGACAGATTTAACGAACACTGTAGACCAGTTGACAGACCCACCCCTACCTCGAGACCTACTACAGTTTTAGACCATTTTCTTTCCGACAACCATTCACCCACTGACATGGAACTCATCCCATTAGAACTCACGCATTCATCTCGTGACGCTACACGCAAAGCAAGGGAGGGATTATTAATAGAACAGGTCAAACACTTGAACCTTGAATTTATAGCACACGCCATCTTTTATTACTTATCTTGTATTATTTGATTTTGTAACGTTTTTTCTTGCAACCTTATATTCCATTGTTTTTTGGTTATTTGAATTGTAACAATGTTGCCTATAATCAGTACCCTGAAGTCAGGCTGTGCCTGACGAAATATTGGAAATATACAATTTTTTCCAAACTGTACAGTCAGCCTTTCTTATATTGTTTATTACTTGAGTCGTAAATTTGCTGAGTAGATCCTCCAGGATCCGGTACCTTTGCAGTTGTCCGTTGGCTCTTGCCATTCAGTGTTTATTTTAAAGAATACATTGCAAGAAAAAACTCTGAAGACTACAAGAGGTGGGAGGAAAGCTATTTCCAGGGAACAGCAGAGTGTAATAGACTCATTAAATTGGACTGCATCGGGCATGTCCAAAAAAGGCTTGGCAAAGCCCTTTATGAATTTCAGAGCTCCTCTACCAAGCTTTCTGATGGCAAGCCAATAAAAGGTAGAGATGGTAGATTAACTAGGAAGGCAATAGAAAAGCTAAAAAAATTACGGGAAAGCCGTCTGCTGTAATGTAAACAGAAACATAACTTCCACAAGTAAAAGAGACAGTGCAGTTGAAAAAATGCAAGTGGTAATAAAAGCTGGTCTTTATCACTCCCTTAAAATTCCAAACATGGAAAGGCATCAATACTGTCCTAGCAATTCATGATGCAAATATAAGAAAGGGTTGCTATGTCCAGACAAGCCACATCACTTGGACAGTACTTTCACGGAGCCCCTTAAAACATTTACAATCGTTTGAGTGAACCAGCACTTCTGATCAGATGCTTGCCTGGGTACACACAAAATTCCAATGAGTCCATTAACTCACTGGCATGGGACAAGTGTCCCAAACACAAATGGCATGAGTATTAAAATATAATTAATTGGCGCTATTTATGAAAAAGGTCTATGACACACTGAAGTTAGGACCTGGCTATCCAAGCATTGATAGCCATGCTCCTGCATATCAGCCATTAAACAAGCACCGCCAACCACACTGTCAAGATGACTATTTCAACCAGGCAAAAGCCTACAAATCAGCCTCAACCCATAACTAATTATGTTGAGCAAATGTGTCATCTTGGAACACCCTAAGTTGTGCACCATCCTTGGAAATGGCTTCATGGCTGCAGCATTTCATTTGAAACGTGATATAAAGACTCATAATCAACATCATAAATTACAGAATGAAATGTAATTCCCAATTTCTAAAATCATTTGTTTTGTTTCAGAAACACATTTACAATTCAAGGTAACAAACCATATAGTGCTTATATCAATGATAAATGTGTTTAAAAACTTATAAACTCTATTCAGTTCACATTTGAAACTAAATATTAGACCAAGCTTTTTTTATCACATTTCCACACTGTAAACTATGCTGGAACCGAATCCCAACTATGATCATGAACACGTTTATTCTTGTAACACAAACGATTAATCAATCAGAAAGGTCACAAGAAACCAAGATGATGATTTCATATTTTGGTAACTTCTCACTTAATGAGAAAAGAATTTATATTTTGATATTTTGACTGGCAGTTTGCATGAGCAACATCAGTTAGCCAGTCTTGACTGGCTTTTGAAGTTGGGAAAACTCGGTTTGTTTTATTACAAGGGCAGCAACTGTAGTCATCAGCATTGAAATATTAATTGTCACACTTCTGAAACGTGTTTAGAGTAGTATATGAACTGCATGCGATGCTTGGCCTGTAATGAAGTTGCAGACAAAAAAGGTGCTGTTCAGTTTGATGAACGGTGATGCTTTTTGGTGCCTATCTCAGTGGCCATCCTGGGCTAGAAGAGCATTCAGGGAAAGCCGTTCTCAGTCAGGGACTCTTTCAATTTAATGCTTTTATTGATCATAATGGATTGGAGCTTCATGTAGCTGTAGAGTAAATCACACTGTCAGCACTGGGCTATGGACCAGAAGAAGATGGAGAAGAGGTCCAGACAAGTACACTGGGTGATTGCAAACAATAAAAGTGGCATCTGGTTTTACTATGACATTTACCACCAAAAGCAGCTGCACATTAACAGAGATTTATAAGGACATAGCCCTTACTGCGCGCCCTTAGGATAATTCTTCTGAATTTACATTATGACAAGGCACTGATACTAAGTGGCCTGCCGTCTTTAGAAGACTGTAGGGTTGCTGCTTGCGAATCATTTATGCGTAATTTAAAACCATCTAACCCTGTGTTTGACCTTGCCATGAGTGGAAGGGTAGCTTCCGTTCACTCGTACTCGTTACGAAGCTGCCGGAACTTTAATAACAAAATGTGTAGGACAAAAAGATTGTCAAAATTTGTATCTGTGAAATATTTAGATTTTTTGTCATAAGATTAATGTTAATTACATGTATTTGTGCACGATCCTGTTATCCAGCTCTTAGCTGCAAGGGGCTCTGAATAAACAAATCTATCTATCTATCTATCTATCTAACTGCAGCCACCAACTGAAATAGAAGACATGACTAAATACCAATAACCAGGTGAAGTTATTTTCAAGCTATTGGTGATGTATTTCTGAAGGTGGCTGGATTTGGGTCCAAAGTTAAGTTGGTTTATCACAAACTGGTGGCAGAGAGTTTAAACAGGGAAGATGTTGAGGATTTTAATGCTGAAGCGCAGTTTGTTGTAGCTGCATCCAAGTTCAGCAAGAATCAGGACATCAAATAACTCAAATTTTCACTAGAGAGCAGTAAACCTTCATCAGCTGCTCTTGTTTTGGAAATGGGAACCTGTGAAGAATATTCAAAACGTCTAGTGTGTGAAAATGTTTCTCATACTGTCATTATTTATCATGTGGAACATAAAATTTTCTTGGGGAGCCGACTGACAAGGAAGTGTCTGGTGTGCAAGATTTACAAATATTATGGACATTACACTCCAAAAGGAAATCAAAGGGCTCTAGACCCACCTTTTTAATACTTAGGTGTGGATTCTTGCACACATCTGCTAGCAAATTTAATACCATAAAATTTACACTGAATGTGTCTGTTTATCAGCTACACTGTGTTTACTAGGAGTCCAGCATATTGTAGTTGTTTCTTTTGCTTCCATGTCATTTTCACTTTCTTTTTCCTCATATTCTCATCAGTTGCAGAACCACCTTATCTGTATTTAACACCAATACACGATTCTTGTTCAGTATGTCGTCTGCTGAATTTGTCCAGCATCAATTCATTAACCATAAAAATGATTAATGTACATGTAGCTGTGATTCCTTGAAAACCATGTTTCTTTAACACTGTATGGAAAAATTTTATAATTAACCAGACACTTATTTTTATTTGAATGAATAAAAGTGGATAATTTTGTTCTCATATGTGGGATGTTCTACAAAACTTTGAGGGATATGCAAATACATTGTAAGTGGTGTGGTATTCTAAACTCTCAGTTCCTTACAATTTCTCAATCTCTCAAAGTTCTTCTCTTGAATGTCCCTATAATAATGTTACCAAACCATCAAAGGTTTCAATAGAAGGCGGCTACTGGCAATAGATCGCCAGGTACTTTACTCCTTGCTGCTGCCTACTCAGCAGATCAAACTTTGGCTCAAATTTAGTGCAGACACCAAAGTTCTGTCAAACTTTCACTTATGTTTATTTCTTAAAGTTTGAGAAGACAATTCAGTAGATTTTATGGCTGAAACATTTCAAGGCGTTCTAATTAGGCATAATGATCTTGCCTATGGACTTTGTGCCGTTTACCGACGCCATCTTGGAAATGCTGGGCTGTGGCTGAGAAATAAAGTGTTGACTGGAAACACAATCAAGACCTACATGAGAAGTTTGGAAATGTTCGCCAAGTTCATAGAGAAAGGACTGTTTTACAACCAAACTTCTTACAGGAGATGAGAAAGATTGGCTGGTGAGCTTGAAAACTCGTTTGCCTGAGTACCGGAGAACAATCCACAGAAGAACAGCGGCAGCGGTCACCAAAAGAAAGTAGACGAGGCATTAAGCCAAATGACTACATAAGATCTTCGTGATTTTGAAGATAGCGACATCAGGAAGGATGTGGTTAAGATATCAGGAAGAGCAGTCGAACATCAAATCCCTATGAGGAAAGAATTAACAACTGTCAGAGACTATTTGCTTGTAACTAGGTTGTATAATGGCTTGCGCCCTGGGCTGCTTGCAAACGCAAAAGTCAAGCGATTAGAACAGGCGATTTACACACCAGAAACAGGGCGGTGTTCCATGCTCATAGATGAACACAAGACAACAAGACATCAAGGTCCTGCCAAGCTGTCAATGGAATATCGACTATATGGGTGTAACGATATATCATATTTCAAAGGTCACATGCAGACACGTGACTTTGTGATTACCTGTCCTATATGTAGACAAACCAGGCTCGGACATAGTTGTATTTCGAGAACAAGTTGATTCTATTAAACGGCTTTACTTTTTTTACTTTTTGGAGCTAGATGCGACAGTAAAACCAGTTAGACAGCCAGTTAGAAGAATACCCGTGGCTATGAAGCCAAAGTTAAAAGAGGAAATAGTTCGGCTAGAGAAAATCGGAGTCATCAAAGCAGTAGACACGCCAACAGATTGGGTGTCAAGCCTGGTAGTAGTCAAGAAATCCAATGGCAAGTTAAGGGTATGCATTGACCCAAAGCCCCTAACCAAAGACATGAGAAATAGTGTTGACTGGAAACACAATCAAGACCTACATGAGAAGTTTGGAAATGTTTGCCAAGTTCATAGAGAAAGAACTGTTTTACAACTAAACTTCTTACAGGAGATGAGAAAGATTGGCTGGTGAGCTTGAAAACTCGTTTGCCTGAGTACCGGAGAACAATCCACAGAAGAACAGCGGCAGCGGTCACCAAAAGAAAAGTAGACGAGGCATTAAGCCAAATGACTACATAAGATCTTCGTGATTTTGAAGATAGCGACATCAGGAAGGATGCGGTTAAGATATCAGGAAGAGCAGTCGAACATCAAATCCCTATGAGGAAAGAATTAACAACTGTCAGAGACTATTTGCTTGTAACTAGGTTGTATAATGGCTTGCGCCCTGGGCTGCTTGCAAACGCAAAAGTCAAGCGATTAGAACAGGTGATTTACACACCAGAAACAGGGCGGTGTTCCATGCTCATAGATGAACACAAGACAACAAGACATCAAAGTCCTGCCGAGCTGTCAATGGAATATCGACTATATGGGTGTAACGATATATCATATTTCAAAGGTCACATGCAGACACGTGACTTTGTGATTACCTGTCCTATATGTAGACAAACCAGGCTCGGACATAGTTGTATTGTCGAGAACAAGTTGATTCTATTAAACGGCTTTACTTTTTTTACTTTTTGGAGCTAGATGCGACAGTAAAACCAGTTAGACAGCCAGTTAGAAGAATACCCGTAGCTATAAAGCCAAAGTTAAAAGAGGAAATAGTTCGGCTAGAGAAGATCGGAGTCATCAAAGCAGTAGACACGCCAACAGATTGGGTGTCAAGCCTGGTAGTAGTCAAGAAATCCAATGGCAAGTTAAGGGTATGCATTGACCCAAAGCCCCTAACCAAAGACATGAAGGGTAGCCACTATCCACTACCGGTCATAGACGACCTATTGCCAGACTTGTCAAAAGCCAAGGTTTTCAGCGTCTGTGACATGAAAAACGGTTTTTGGCACATGGAACTAGATGAAGCATCGAGTTATCTCACCACTTTTGGCACACCATTTGGTCTCTACTGCTGGCCATTCGGCATTTCACCTGCCCCTGAATATTTTCAATATCATCTGGATCAGGCAATTGAAGGCCTCCCAGGTGTATGAACGGTTGCAGATGACATTCTCATCTCCGGTGAAGGTGAAACTATAAAAGATGCTGTTAAAGATCACGACAAGAATCTGCTAGCTCTCCTTGAAAGATGCAGAGAAAAAGGGGTGAAGCTCAACAAAGACAAGTTTAAACTGAACATGTCCGAAGTTCCCTACGTTGGTCACATGCTAACGAAAGATGGTCTGAAGCCAGACCCATCCAAGATAGAAGCGATCCAGAAAATGAGCTGACGAAACGATGTGAAAGGTGTTCAGCAGCTTGTTGGTCTAGCAAACTATCTCACAAGATTTCATGAAAATCTAGCGGACATCTACGAGCCCCTATGACAGCTGACCCGCAAGTATGCCGACTGGCAATGGAGAGAGATCCACGAGAATGCATTTCAAAGAATCAAACAAGCTGCCACCCAAGCACCTGTCCTAAGATATTTTAATCCATCTGATGAGACAGTGCTACAATGTGACGCCTCAGACACTGGTCTTGGAGCCACACTCCTACAAAATGGCCAACCAGTGAACAGACCCTTGGCTCGCACTTCTCAACCACAGGAACACACCCACAGAAGGTATGAGAAGCAGCCCAGTACAGCGACTGATGAGTCATCGGACCAGAACTCTACTCCCAACAAGTGAAAAACTCCTAAAACCACAGCTGGCAGAACGCGTCCAGGAAGAGAAGACAAAAATCAAGATGAAACAGGCATTCTATTACAACAAAAATGCCAAAGACCTCCCAGCATTAAAGAAAGGAGACAGTGCGACAACAACCCTAAAAAAGCACCAAGGAACCATGGAAAAAAGCTACAATCCAAGAACAAGTCAACGTGAGATCCTACAATGTCCTTACAGTAGATGGTTCCATCTTAAGGCGCAACAGGCGACATCTCAAAGCAACTCGAGAACATCCAGTCAAGCAAACTGGTCAGCTTCCAGAGCACAATTAAGCTCCTACAATCCAAGAAAACACAAATTCAGCTGGAAACAATTTGCTGAACCCAAAGAAAACAGCCCCGCCAACACCAGCTGTTAGCCTTCCAACAGCTAGCTCAGCACGTCAGCACAAGCATCAGGAGTGAAACAAACTCACTACGGTAGAGTAATCAAGACCCCTTTGTACCTGAAAGACTATGTCTGCTAAACGATAGAGTTCTAAGTAAAGGGAGAAAGGAAGGACTAGAAGGACTTCTGTAATTTATCGGACACGACCTCTGTCATATAAAACTCTATTTGAAAATGAATCATTTGATTTCTGTTTGATCAGTTCCCTTTATTATCATTGTTAGTTTTTTTTTTGCTTCGTACAAAAGAAGGGATGTAACGATATATCGTATTTCAAAGGTCACATGCACACATGTGACACGTGATTTTGTGATTACCTGTCCTATATATAGACAAACACGGCTCGGACATAGTTGTATTGTCGAGAACAAGTTGATTGTATTAAACGGCTTAACAAGAGATTTGCTGTGTATGTCACTTTCGAAGCAATGGGTACCTCAAGATCTTTGTGAAATATCAGGCTGGCATTTGCAACCAAAGAAGCAGTTTTCATAACGGAGGAGAGAGAACAATTTGCAAAAGGCACCATCAGAAGACGTTACTGAGATATTCCAGCGTGGAAATATTCGCCCAGATATTCGTGTGACAGCCACCAGAAGCCACCAGAATCTGCCAGTTGCACGCTACAAAGGCTTCCAATATGTCGCCAAAAAAAGCAAAGTATAAACAGACACATGAAACACCTGCCAACAACTTTAGATCGCAACTATGTCATCAAAGTGAAAGCAGCCAAAGCATCTCCTGCTCATCAAATGATGACTGCCTACATCAGAGAGGAAGGAGTAATGGCTATTAAAGGAACTGAGAAACAAACTCCTGCCAAAGACACTTCTGAGAAACAAACTCCTGCCAAAGACACTTCTGAGAAACAAACTCCTGCCAAAGACACTTCTGAGAAGCAAACTCTTGAGGAGAAACATGAAGAACTGCAACCACCACAGGAACAGGAAAGCGCTGAACATTACAAAGAGCCCACCAGAGGGTTTTCGAATGAAGAGAAAGCGGTAGCAGTGAGCATCTTCCAAGATTCCATCAATGCCGGTAGGCTTCTCACCATGGCATAGGTCAGAAATAGAATGAGGGGAACTTTATTCTTGAGAATGATGGTCACAGATCAAAACAAGACAAATTGTGTGACTTCGTCTGAAACAAGACAGATTGCGAGGCAAACCGCTACGTATAACTTCCCGAATTTGACTTTGACTCCGTCTCATGTACGTCGTCGACAATGCGGAAACCATGGCAACCTTACGGTCTAGTGTGTATAGAGATGCCACTGAAGCCAAAAATCATCAAAATATTCAATGATGACGATGTGCTGAAGCACATTCAAAGGGAAGCCAACTTGCGGTGCTATGAAAAGGTCAAGAACCTTTACAAAAGGACGGATAGCAAATGACATGTAAAGAAAGAAGACCGCTTCTTTGTTTTGCGTGCGGTGGAAAAAACAAAAATAAAAGGGGGGTCACACAGTAACTGGTGATGTGTCAACTGCCTGTCCAAAAAAAATTAAAAAACTTAAGTCACACAGTAACTGTAGACGACGTGGGAACTACAAAAAAAAACCTTAGTCACACAGTAACTGGAGACGTGTGCACTACAAAAAAAAAGGGTTGGGGGGCCAGGGAGCCATGCCAACAAGAATCCTGGCAACAAAGAGTGGGATTGGTCACCCCATGATGGTGAGTTCATCCTGGCAACAATGAGTTGAGCTGGTTACTCGATGAAACCCCCTGCTTGACAGGCTAATACCCTTGCCTAGAACCATTGAAGGAGACAAGGGGGGACCAGGAAACCATTCAATAAGATGGAGTTGATGTTGAAGTTTGTTTGTTTGTTGAAGTTTGTTGATGTTGGAGTTGGACACCTCCACATGGGGTTTTTATTTTTGCGCCCACTTTACATTTTTGCGCCCTCCTTACATTGCACAGCGCCCTACCAAAATTTGAAAACTTTGAAATAAGTCTAAAAAGCTTCCAAATAGTCTCAAACTTCGTCAAAACTCATTTCCTGACACATTGTAACTATATAAAAAGTTTAAAGACATTTCATTTTTTCATCCAAAATCATGGGTCAACCCCTTTGGAACAAAATCCAAGATGGCCACCAACCAAGTTTGACATCTCCAAATATGGTCAATATGACCTCACCACTGTAAAACATCACCAAACTTCATTTTTAGGTCCATTTTACACCATACACAAACATATCATGATTGTTAAATTTAGGCTATATTTTCGTTATTGTCTTCAATTATTCAAATCTTTTTAATGTACATATTTTAAAGTTTTCTCTAGTTATTGTGTCCTTTACTTACTATTTATTATGTATTGTACATTTTATAGGGAGGTCCACAAGCTTATCAGTCTTTGACTGTAATGTGTTTAACCTCGTTACATAAAGTTGTTATTATTATTATTATTATTATTATTATTATTATTATTATTATTATTATTATTATTGTGTTCTCTATATAATTATGTGTTCTCCATGGGGGCCAGGTCCAAACCATGGACCTAGGGCACCCATTATTATTATTATTTTTGAAATTTTGACCCAAAATCATGAGTCAACCCCTTTGGAAAAAAATCCAAGATGGCCGCAAACCAAGTTTGACATCTCCAAATATGGTCAAGATGACCTTGTCACCACTGTAAAACATCACCAAACTTCATTTCCAGGTCCATTTTGACCATACACAAATACAAGAAATTAGAAATTTTGACCCAAAATCATGGTCGCCAACTAACCTCTATTTTTGTCCTTGATGGAGTAATGTCGGACACTGGTATGGCCAGGGGCAGTCAGTGCCAGACAAATCAAACGTGTCTCTCATCTTCTTGAGAGTGCTGATTTGAAAGATGATTTTTGTTTTAAGTTTTTTACGGCTTTTTGTGTTTGTACAAACATTTTCTTTGCCCGTTATGTCGCATGCCTTATCACTTGCAGTGTAGAGCAGTGTGACTTACAAGGTTTCTGCTCTACCTACACAGCCTGCGGCACTTCTCAACCAATCTTTCATGGTTGGCTAGGTTTTCCCCTCGACCCTCATAAGTTGGAAGTATGTGGATTAAAGCGAGCTCTTGGACAGCAATCTGCAAACAGAGCCAGAACAGGAAGTAGTGGAGGAATTTTTGAAAGCAGGGATTCCAATCGGGAAGGTAGACAGGCTACGTCCTTTGCTAGAGAAAAATGGGTATCGCCTCACTCATAGTGCGCATCTCGGACAGTATGTTTCTCTTATTTTCAAGCAAGAAGTTGAGAGAATAAAGAAGGAACTGTCTTTGCCAGGAGAAGATATGACAAGGGACGTTTCAGTAATATTTGACGGGAGCACCAGGCAAGGTGAGGCTATTGCGATAATCCTTCGCTTTATTAATGATGAGTGGATGATAACACAGCGTCTTATAAGAATTGACATTTGCTCAAAGTCGGAGAATTCAGAACTAGCAAGAGTTCTCAACAAAGCCCTTTGCGTTGAATTTGGGATCAAGGCAAACTCTTTGCTTGCAGCGATGAGGGATGGAGCAAGTGTCAATCAAGCAGCATTGGATCGGATAGCTTTCATCTTCCCAAAGATGTTGAACATTGTCTGCTTTTCCCACACGCTCGATAATGTTGGCAAACATCTGGAAATTCCTACTCTTTTCGAGTTTGGAAACCTGTGGGTACGCTTATTCAGTCACAGCCATAAAGCAAAGTTGGCATGGCAGGATCTAACCGATCGAAAGCCGAAATCGTATAGCGAAACACGCTGGTAGTCAAAATGGGAAGTTTACAGGCAGCTACTGGAGCAGTTTGGAGACGTTGCTGGATTCCTGAATGATGCAGAAGTAGAGAACATTGCTCCAAAGATTGTGGCACAGCTTCGAGCTATACTCTCAGATCCTCAGCGCCTTGTCGATCTTAAGCTCGAGTTGGCTGTGACCATTGATGTAGGAGAGCATTTTGTCAAAGCTACATACTACTTGGAAGGTGACAGGCCGCTTGTGTTTTCATGCTACGAGAAGTTAAAGGCTGTCGCCGAGGCATGCCAAGCTCCGCACTTTCCTAATGTACGCGCAGTTGCTGCCGCAATTGCCAACGAAGATGCTACTCAGAGAGCCGCGGATCTAGAACGGAAGGCAAAAGCTTGTGTACAGCCGGCTATACTTTGGTTCTTGCAGAAGTTTAACGTGAAGCT
>JAJGOT010000446.1:660000-670000 GCA_022457155.1 Cladopsammia gracilis | reverse complement strand
TTTTGTTTCACCCGTTTCACTGTATTTCAAGCGCAAAGATGTACAGTAGATCTTTGACAGTGGAAATTAGAGGTGGAATTAAAACAAAAACCTGAGGGTCTGCATCTTGCATCATGCTCTAGAATTAAATTTGTTATCAACTACAGTTGTATTGCTATTTTGAAGTTTTGTTTATTTTTGTTTTCCTAAGGTAATCAGACTTTCAAAGACTACAGTCACATGTACATGTTGTGGTTTACATTTCAAAGAAGGAACAAGTCAGATAAAGGTAATGGCTCCGTCAATTCCAAGCCCGCTCATTCCCCACTCCCCAATGGCTCGGTCAATTCCAAGCCCACTCATCCCCACCCCCCCCCGGGCATTTGTCTTTTTTATTTAAAATAATGTTGCAAATGCCCCACGGTGGGGTCAGCTTATACATAAAAATCCCCATGGTGGGGCTTCTGAAAGAGTGCAAATGCCCAGGGACAAGATCAAAATTTTATTTTAGTAATTAATGATGGCAGCAATACCGGTAATTGTTCACAAATAAATGGATCTTTATTCATGCTAGAAATTCTTTCATTTTTCCTCAGTATTACTTACATCTGTTCCCTCATTCGTTCTAAATATGTGACCTTCCATGGGAAAACGTACACTAACACTTTTCCGTTAAACGGGTAAAAATAAACGGATTGTAAACGGATAGTAAACGGCTAATTCAAGCTTTTAAACGGTCTCCATGACCGTTTAAACGGATAGCCAAAAGTATTAAACGGTTGAACAAAGTCCAAAAACGGATAGCTTAAAACATTAAACAGTGCAACAAAATTTTAAACGGTTCGCTTAAACCGTTAAACATAATCAGAAAACGGTTGGCTTAAAACGTTAATCGGTTGAACAAAGTCATTAAACGGATAGCTGAAACATTAAACAGTCGAACAAAATCTCTAAACGGGCAGCTGTTACATGTAAAAACGTTTAACGGTTAATGAAAACTTAACAAATCGACTACGAGCTTTGATTGTTTTGCTTTCATTCGCTGACGCTGATTTCCAATTTGTTTATGTTAAACCTTTTCAGTAACGCATAACGCAACCATTTCATAAAACATCTCGCAATCGGTGATAGAAAATTAGAACAGTATAACACGCGAAATCGAAAGTCCCAAGAAAAGCACAGCGACACTTCAGACTTGGCGTAATTTGGCGAGCGAAATGACAAGAAAAACAGAATTCTTGGAAGCGCTCATCTGTATTCAGGTTTCAAATTACACTTTTGACATATGCAAATTCATTGCACTTTTTACCGACAACTACAGCAACAACAAAAATCATTTTTCTGCTACATACCTTTCCCTGCTGTCCTTAACTTCGTTTATTATATTTATTTTCAATCAAGATCTATTTTAACAATAAATTATTAGTAAACATGAAGTTCAGAAAGAATTTTACACATGAATTTTGCGTGACTAATACACTTGGGACTCGGGACCGCTTGTTTACGTGAAAGAATGTTCATAATTCCCTGGCCTTTGTCAAAGCGACAAACAGATGGTTTCATGGTCCTAAATAAAGTGCTTGGTGAAGGTAAACAATTAGCGTGCAATTTACTTGAAAAATTTTGATTTTTAAACCAAGAAAAACACTCAGGTTTTGATTTTAATTTTCGCAGTGGCTATTCGTACGGCACCCGAACGCGGACTTCGATTTGCTATTCATACGGGAGTCCAAAACTTTAGGCAATTTTCGATGTTATTCTTCACTTTTATTGATCCACAATATTAAATGTTCGTTTAGTGTTATGAAGCGCTTCTGGTAAGCGATGTTGATTTGGCTCAGACTAATTTGCCGAGTCTCTGTATACTACGCGAGCCACTCATTTTGTGACACTTAGAAATGTTTCGCGTCAAAGATATAATGGGAGACTTTAACGTAGATTTGCTAAAAATCAACCAGAATACGTTAATACAAAATATTTTAAATCAATTTATCTCATTTTTTTACCCGCTAATAACTAAACCAACAAGAATAACCTACAAAAGTGCAACATTGATAGACATCTTTACGAACAGGCGAAATAATGATGACTTAAAAGGGATACTCTGCACTGACTTATCAGATCACTTGCCTGTTTTTGCTATTAAACAAGATACAAAATTAAAGAAGAATAAGACAGAGGTTAAAAGAAGACAAATCATGCCTGCAAACATAGAGAAAATGATATATGACCTGAGCAAAAAAAACTGGACTGAGTTATACACACTTAATGACACTAATGAATCGTACAATTTATTTCAAGAAAAACTCACTCGACTTTATGATAGGGCCTTTCCGCTGAAAGTATCTAAAATTAAGGAGAATAAGCTGCAAAATAAACCTTGGCTATCAAAGGGACTGCTCAAACCTCTAAAAACAAAAGACAAACTGTACAAAAAATCAATCAAATCTCCAACAGCCGAGAATAAATTTAAATTTAAACAATATAGAAATAAACTTCATCACCTGCTAAGGATGATGAAAAAAATATAAATTATTACAAAACAAAATTTGAAAAAATAAGAAGCAACTCACGCCAAACATGGGCTCTTATTAACGAAGTTATAAACAAAAAGAAATCAATGAGCACTTTACCTGATGCTTTCAGACATAATAATAAAGAAATAACCGACACAGTTGAAACAGCAAATAAATTTAATGAATATTTCACAAATGTAGGACCAAATCTTGCAAGTAAAATACCACCAGTAGCTACATCATTTAATGCCTTTATGAGCAACACACAACTTTGTTGACCCTGTTACAGAGGAAGCAGTAGAGAAAGAATTGCTTAGTCTAAATCCAAGCAAATCGGTTGGCTCTGATGAATTCAGTCCAAAAGTAATACGAGAATTTGCACCCATAATCAAACAGCCATTAACAAACATCTTTAATAAATCATTTTCATCCGGTACCTTTCCTGATCGTTTAAAACTTTCATTGCCCTTACAAAAAAGAGAAGTTGATTTGTATACTTTTTGTATACATAAAGTGTACAAATCTCCTGTCCAGCATCCCTAATGTACATTTGTTGTATACATCAAATATACAAACTGGGAATTTCATTGATTTTGATGTATACTTACTGTATACAACAATCGTCTGATGTATACAAAATGTATCCCTTACCCAAAAAGATAAACTAAAAGTATACTTTAAGTATACCACAAGTATACTGTGTCAACAGTAAGTATGATTTAAGTATACTTCAGTAATACTGTACTTACTTAAGTACAATTGCAGTACCATTTTTGAAGTATACTTTAAGTATACTGCTCAAGTGAAAATCATTTTCTTCCTTGTTGAAGTAGGGTGTAAGTATACTTTAAATGTACCACACAAATGTAAATTATGTTTATGTCTGATAAAGTAAGAAATAAGTATACTGAAAAGGTACTAGTGCCTCGGTAGATAAATAATTTTATTTTATTTGCACAAGCAAATTAGTTTACAGTCATTGTACTACAGGTTAGAAAAAGCCATCACATTCATATTTCCCAAATTCTTGCAGGCTTGCACTTACTTCATATCCTGTCATATCAAAATTCAGAAGCATTAAAAAACAGATTTCGATTCCAAAATGTTTATGGAATTTAAAACTACACACACCTGGGCCAAATTTTGAAGCACCAGAGCATTTTGTTCAAGAGTTATAGGCGAATGAGTACGAGACATTTTCAGTAAAAATGTATGGAGCGGCCATCTTGGTATACCACTTTGCATTTATTTGAAATTTGTCCCCTTTGAAATATTAAAAAAAGTACATGTATTATTTTAATCTTGTTTCTTGCACTTGTTTCTTTAATAAGTAGTAAGTAATATCATAAGGCTTGTGTGAGAATTAAGTTTTGCAAGCTGATCAAATTAATTAGCTACAAGTTAAGCTTACTATAAAAAAATTGATGAGCTAGCTACCTTGAAGTGTCAGCCTGTATCACATTGGCCCACAGAATATGGTGTGGAAATATATCCAGCTTCATTCTTGACAAAATGTTCTTTTTAAAAATTAATGAAACTCTTCTCTTCAATGTTTCTTGAAAATGATGTATGACATTCACTTTTTTAAGTCCCAGCAACATTATTATAATCCAGAAAAAATCTGTCAAGTGAAATTCAAAATGGCAGCCAAACACTTGAGCCTACAGGTGTGTGGTCAGCTGGCTTGTACTTCCAAAAAGCCTGGACCCCAGTAGAAAAGGCAGGAAAATGAGCAGCATTTGCGTGGCTGACCAATGAAAGAGCAGTATTTGTGCGGCTGGCGGCGGCTGGCAAGTTTTCCAGGGCAGATTACACTTCAACTTCAGTTTTTCTCTTCTGATACTTAGAAAAGGGACTTTGGAAGAATGTTTTTGCCACAAAAGGTAAGTTTTTCTTGATAAAATTCAGCTGAGAAGATTTTTCCTGCATATACATGTATAATGCTCAGTGTTTATGAAGAAGCAATGAGATCTTTTTGTCTTTTTATCTTGTGCAGCTCAGAAAGTAACTTATTACACGAAGAAACTTTTGAACCTATAGACTGTAAAAGTCCTATCTCTTTGATATGGAGATGTATTTTTCATGCATGCCACAAAAGGTAAGCTTTAGTTTTATTAAACTTGAAGATAAAATTAATTACTAACAGCTTTTAAAAAAGAATTATCTGCAGTGAGTAATACTTGCTATGTTTATGTTAAAAGATATGTTGTCTTTGAGTTTTCTTGTCTTTTCTTGATCAGCTCTTATGCTTAAGCTAAATCTTAAATAGCTTACCGAACCTTACAATGGCTTATTAATAAGTCTTAATTAATGTTAGTCTGCTAAATTTACAAAGCTAAACCTACATCTTATCGTTGTACATGTACATGTATTTGTGCAGTTTGATAACAACTGATAAGCACTTTAAAGATAGCTAAAACGATTAAATATACTAGGTCTAGTTTTTTCAGGTGAAAATCTATAAATTTATAGGGCAACATAATTACTTCTGTCTAAAAAGACAATTTTAGTAAATAAATATATAATCTGATATAAATGTACACTGTCTTTTGCAGGAAATGTAAAGATGGCCAGATACATGTAATATGCTATCTACAGCTGCCATTAAGAACCAAACTGTACATGTATTTTATGTGTGAGTAATTAAGCCTTAATTTCTAAAAGCATCTGTTTCGATTAAGTTAAAAAATACAATTCTGCATGTATACTTCAAGAGCTTATATTTACACCTGATAGTCATTATCTATAGCAATTTATTTATTGTAACAGAAAGGTCCCATAATAATGGTTTGAGTCTAGCTAGTGAGTATGGTATAATTTTGTTCTCTCACCACAAGGGCAAGTGGTTGGAAACCTGCCACAAAAACAGTACTAGATTCATAAGATTACCGTACTTGATTGGAAAGCTGATTAAACAGAGTATTCCAACATGATTGTTTGCATGAAACTCGGTTACTGTTGTAGGTTATCAATTAAAGGGATGGTTTCACGGTTCGGCGCATGTGCACAGATTTAAATGCTTTATTCGCTTTCTTACCAATTTTATCGGTTAAAAAAACACTCACATTTACTTCAATAATCACATCTTTGTCCAAACAAAGCGAAGGATGACCAAAATTCACAGAAATTGCAACGGATTACACTCGAAGGAGTATTCCATGCTCTGGTGGCTTTCATGGTGCACATGGGTATGTACTAATCATTCATTCAATCAGCTCACTGACCGCAACATTTTCACAGGCAAATTTCCCGCCAGAGTTATCTACTCGCTTCCGATTGGTCTAAACAATGAAATTGAATCGGTTACGTCATAGCTTGCACAAGCGCAGAACTGTGAAACCCTCCGTTTAAGTTATCAAGTTATGAAGTCCATTTTTTACATTTTAGGACAATGAAGAATTTTTTATAGAGTATCCCAACATTGTAAGAGACATATTGCTGATTTGCATGAAATTCAGTTACTGTTGTAGGTTATCAAATGATGAAGTCCATTTTTATAGATTTTTTACATTTTAGGACAATGAATAATTTTTTATAGCATATATAATTTATATCCCAACATTGCAAAAGACATTGCTGATTTGCATGAAACTCAATTACCGTTGTAGGTCATAGAGTCCATTTTTACAGATTTTTTGCATTAAAAGACAATAAAGAAGCAGTCTTTCATTATACAAATTCATGGTCAATTGCACTGATAAATTAATTGTCTGCATGCTATTCTGACTGTGCCACTATATATACATGTAGCTGCTGCATCATGCATGTAATTCCTTGAGCTAGTGGTTGCATGCTTGTGGTATGTATACTGTACCTATCACTAAGCTACTGGTAGTTGTACTTTTTAAGTATACTTTAAGTATACTGCAAAATTTTTCAGTACCTCTTACGTGTACTTGAAGTATACTTTTGGGTGTTCCAATTTCAGGTGGGAACAAGTATGCTACAAGTATACTTTAAGTAGCTATTCAAACTATACTTAAAGTCTACTTAAAGTATACTTTGTGTATCTTATTTGCAGTAAACTTTGATTACAAAAATAATAATACTTAAAGTGTACCTAATTTTGGTTACACAATACAATATATCAAAATATATGAGAGCTTATAAAATAGTCAATCTTGATACATGCATGCATGTATACTTCAGGTAAATAAAATTGATACCGTAGATGTATACAAAAAGTATACATTTTTTTACTATCTTTTCAAAAGAGTATTCTCTTTTGTTTGTACACTTTTTGTATACTTTTTGTATACATTTAGTGTGTTTTAGGAGTTCCAAATTCATGCTACTAAATGTACACTTTGCATGTACAAAAAGTATACATTAAGACTACACTAGAAGTATACAAAATGTATACATTGTGATGTATACTTTCAGTTGGAACATTGTACACATTTTGTACACTCATTTTCTGTAAGGGTATACAATTACTCTAGTGCACGTTGGTCGAGATAATATTTTTTTTCTTTTTTTCTTAAAAACACCAAATGATTTTAAATTTTTGATAAACGTGGGAACGTTGTTCCAAATTTCACATCCTTTAAATCTGATAGAATATTTTTATAATTTGTGCGTGTGTGTTCTTTGTGAATTTTTGATGAGGACCTTGTATTATGGCTGTGGAAATAATTATTTGGTTTGAAAAAAAGGTTGAATGTTGCAGGAAGAGTTTTTGTGAAAAATTTATATGTAAATAATGCTATTGCTTCATTGTTCAAATCATCTATTGGTAGAATAGACAGATTTTTAAAAATAGGGTGCGAATGATCTCAAAAACCTGAAAATGAAATTGTCCTTACTATCTTCTTTTGTAATTTTCTAATTGATTGCAATCTCAAGGGGTATGTATTTCCCCATATTATGTTTCCATAATTGAGATACGGGTAAATTAATGAATAATATATTGTTCTTAATGC
Organism: Cladopsammia gracilis; assembly: GCA_022457155.1. Taxonomy (NCBI): domain Eukaryota; kingdom Metazoa; phylum Cnidaria; class Anthozoa; order Scleractinia; family Dendrophylliidae; genus Cladopsammia; species Cladopsammia gracilis. The sequence goes on along the minus strand of JAJGOT010000446.1, from coordinate 662,583 downwards.
TTGAGTGGGTAAATAGTGTCTCGCTTTATAAAGAATACCAGTAGTCTTAGCTATTTTAGTTGCAATGTAGTTGATATGCGTTTTCCATGTTAAGTTAGTGTCGATATTTATTCCTAAAAATTTAGTTGACTCCACTTGGCTTATCTCAACATCGTTTATTTTTATTGTTATTTTCTCTACTTTCTTCTTTTTGGTTTTAAAAACAATATGTGTTTTTTTATGTTTAGAGAAAGTTTGTGTGCTTGTAGCCATTGGTTTACTTTCTTAAGTTCATTATTAAGTACTTCTATTAAAGTTTTGATATCCTTATGTTGGTAAAAAATGTTAGTATCATCGGCAAAAAGTATGAATGATAATTTGTTAGAGCTTTTGAAGATATCATTTGCATACAATAGAAAAAGAAGTGGGCCCAAAACTGACCCTTGCGGTACGCCACATTTAATTAATTCTTTATCAGACTGGGTATTCTTGAATTTTACTATTTGATATCTATTTGAAAGGTAATTCTTAAACCACTGGAGTGCAATTCCTCTTATACCATAGTGTTCTAATTTTGAAATTACAATGGAGTGATCAACGGTATCAAAAGCTTTTGATAAGTCAAGGAAAATTCCTGCTGTCAGTTTATTTTCATCGATCGCATCGGTTAATTTAGTTGTCAGTTCAATTATGGCCATCTCTGTTGAGCGGTTTTTCCGAAATCCATATTGTTTGTCATAAAGAATATTGTGCCTTTCAATGTAATCCATTAATCTTTTATACATTAATTTTTCTAGTATTTTCGAAAAACATGACAGGACAGCCACAGGTCTGTAATTTGAAAACAGAGATTTATCTTCATTTTTATAAATTGGTGTAATCATAGCCTTTAGCCGTTCACATGTTGATTATACCTGAATATGTTAAATACTTATAAGTTAAAGGGGCCCTCCATGTTAAGCCCAAAAGGGTTTGTCGAGAGTCCCTACTCTATTTTTATATCACAATGTATGCATTGATGTACCAAGGCTAACAATAGAGTGAAATAAAGATAGATTGATTGATTGAAAGAATACTCCTGTACGGCCAACTTCAATTTCCTATTCGTACGGGAGTCTAAAACTTTCCTCAATTTTCGATGTTATTCTTCACTTTTGTCGATCCATAATATTGTACGTTTGTTTAGATTCACGAAGCGCTTCTTGTGAGCGATATTTATTCAGCTACGCGAAGGAATCTTGTGACACCGCCATGTACTCCCCGCTAACTTGTTATTGTTATTCATATGGAGTCTTGTAATGAAACATACTGTAATAATAAAAAGAACTGTATGGCAAAAGGTGATCTTCATTGTGGATCAACAAAAGTGAAGAATAACATCGAAAATTGTCAAAAGGTTTTTGGACTCCCGTACGAATAGCAAATCGAAGTTGGCCGTACTGGAGTTTTAATCTTTGACGCGAAAAATCTAAGTGTCACAAAATGAGTCGCTCGCGTAGTATACAGAGACTCTGCAAATTAGTTTGAGCCAAATCAACATCGCTTACCAGAAGCGCTTCGGAAAACTAAACGGACATTTAATATTGTGGATCGATAAAAGTGAAGAATAACATCGAAAATTGACGAAAGTTTTGAACTCCCGTACGAATAGCAAATCGAAGTCCGCGTACGGGTGCTGTACGAATAGCCACTGCGTTTAATTTTTGTTGTCGGCAACTGAACATGACCAAACAGTAAAAATACAATTGTTTTGCCGCTCAGCCTTTCAACTTTATCCTTTCAATTTTTTCCATCGACACAAGCGCTACTGTGTAAACTTCTTGCTGCTGGACCCGGTAACTTTTTCTCCGATCATAGACACGAACACTATAAAGTTCTTGCGGCTGGACTATAACTTCTTCTCCCGACACGAGCTAACCGATGAAACGCTTTCTTGAAATGTTTAAACAGGTAGCCTAACCGATTAAACGTTTTGAGGAAACGTTTAAATGGATAGGCTAACCGTTTAAACGTTTTGTCAAAAGCGTTAAACGGATGGAATATTTCTTAAATGGATAAGCTAATCGTTTAAACGTTTTGACCGAAACGTTAAACGGATACTCGATTTTAGAAAACGGATGAGATAAGCGTTTAAACGTTTTGTATCTGTTTAAACGGATGTTAAACGGATACTAAACGGTTATTTCCGTTAAACGATAAAGCGTTAGTGTACGTTTTCCCGTGGAAGGTCACATATTTGTTTAATTTATTGTCCACGCAAAACGTTTGACCCTGAGGTGGCCCTCTAAAATTCTTGATCGAATTGGAATTTAGAAATGTTGGTAAATAGGACCTCAACATCATGACAATTTACCGTGATATTATCTTCTGAGGCACTTGAAAGGTAAGGCACTAGCCTGCCTATCTTAAAAATTGGAATATGACTGCGTTCAGTCTGTTGCTTGTTGCTCTGGTTCACTTGAAAAGTGTGGGACCCAAACAATGTTTGTCAACTCAGTTTTTGTATTTTTGAGGGCAATCAGGAAATTTAAAATAAAAAACTAAGCATTGTACGAGTCAACATAAGGTTGTTTTAACAATGCCCCACCCCCAGGCTGCCCTATG